>AWWV01014975.1:0-55926 GCA_001974805.1 Corchorus capsularis
CTTGAATATCTTACGGTTCTTCCGAAATAATTGACCGGTCCTCTCCGGGAAATGCCTAAGGAATAGAACTTGCATTTTTTATTAACAGAATTCTTCCCCTGCTAATGTTACATTTTTCGTTGTTGATGCACATGTGTGGAGTTAAAGTAATTTTAATTTTTATTGTGGTTGTGTTTCTCACACACCTTTTCTTTTTGATGATTTGTGCTCAGGGACATCCAAATCCACTGGAAGGCATTCCACTAGCTGTCAAAGCTGCTCTTACAAAAGCATACAATGAAGGCAATGCAAGAACCATCAGATGATGTATTCGGGGAGGAGATTGATCACTGAAATTTTATAATTGTTAGACTTCTATTATAATATCATAACAATTTTTTTAAAAAAATTTATCTAAATAAACAGTTTATTATAGATTAATTATGTTTATCTAAATAAACGGTTAATTATGTTAATTTGTTAATATATATATATATATATAATTGAAGTATTTGTGTTCAACTATAATGAGAATTGTGATAATACATAATCTCAAACTCTTCCCCCTATATATGCACTAATCCAAATAAGCAGTCCATCAATTCAGCACTCTAAATAGATAAATTTGCTTGCTTTTAGTTAAGATGGCTGGTGCTATTGAAAAGATGGATGGTGCTTTTGATATGACGGAAGATAAGGTATGGCAGCAACTTTTATAGTTTTATTTATTATATATATATATATATGTGTGTGTGTGTATATATATATATATATATATATATATAGTTTTGATGCGATTTTCCCATATCTTTTCTAAATTCCCTGAATATAATTATTAAATATATTTGCCGCATAATGTTTTCTCTTATGGACAACTATATGTGGCGTTATCTCGGGGAATTTCAATGTCTATAACAAAAGTTTTGGTCAAATCAGAAAATACGAAGAAGCAAAAAGGAACATATACAAAAAAATGTTGTATACAAAGACTCCGTTTGGTTCACGGAAAATGACTTCCAGAAAATATTTTCCATATTTTCTGATGTTTGGTTGGTGGAAAACTACCCAGTAGTCACCGGAAAAAAACCTCCCAGTCAACGGAAATTCTTCCCTCTCCACGGGAAATTGTCTTCCGCTCTAGAGGAGCGGAAGACAATTTCCACAGTTCTTAGCGCTAAACACACCTAAAAATATATACTCATGACAACTCATGAATAACGGTATGGCAATTACTCCGACCAACATCTCTGTCGTCGACCATCTCTTTTCCGGCGAGATGAGTGATTCCGTCTCTTTCCTTTTACTTGATAATCAATTTTTTTTCTTACCTCTAGCTTCTTCTTCTCCTTCTTTCTTTCCTTTCCCCTTCAAAACCATTGCTTTATACCCAACACTCTTGATAGGCAGAAGAATCTATGTCCATCTCCAACTTCCTTGCAATCCACATCAGAAAAATTAGGCTGGGAACCAGCTAATCAAAGGAGGAATAGGCATATACTGCTTCGATAAGCCAAGGAAAAATAATCACCGCTTGGTTTTGACACTCAAGAGACCCATTCCAAAAATGTTATATTTTACAGAAGTTTTATAATTTTCTTCAAATTGATTTTCGTTTCAAACTTTCAATTGGTTCCATCTTTTCAAGTTTCTTTTTCTTCTAAAAGGGGTGTGTGATTATTTTTCAAGAATTTAAAGAACTTACATAGAGGAATTTGTTATTCATAATTGATCTTTGGAATAAATTTTATAGTTTGAGATAATGACTATGAACATCATGGAAATCAATGATATTTTGAAGTAAATTTTTTAACAATGGTGTTCTTAAATCAATGCTATCTTTGAAGCATAAAGATTCCAAAGGTTTAGTGAAAATTGCATAGGTGTGTGTAATTTAAGTTGTATAAGAATGCATACCAAATGTTTGATATAAGGCCAACATGAGATTTTATTTTTCCTGGGAACTAGACAAACAGTGGAAAATATTTTTTTTAAAGTGATCCAAACAATTGAAAATGTCATCTTTTCTGGAAAATTGGTTAATTTTCTAGAAATCGTTTTCTGGAAGTCAAATTCCATGAACCAAACGGAGCCAAAGAAGTTCTGCTTTCGTGAAGATAATTTTTTATTTTAAAAAAACACAATTTCATTATATTAAATTAAATAAATAATATTAAAAGACCACAAATTATTAACACTTGATTTTTAATGTCATATACAGGTCGTAGGTCAGCGTGAGGACGGTCAAATATTTACGGAGATGAAGACAATTTATTTCAGTGTACTTTGATAATATATTAAGCTCTCACTTTTGATTTAATTGAATATTTGTCATCTCTTATTATTTTAAAATATTTACACATTTATTTTGTTCACACGAGTCCTGCAATTAATTAAATATATATTTTTCACCTCTTATTATATTCAAGGAATTTAGAAAAGATAGTTAAATTTGCACGCGTTGTGTCACGCGCAACGCGCGTGAAGGCAAAAACTAGTGTGTATATATATATATATATGTTAGAGAGAGAGAGAGAGATAGAGAGAGAGAGAGAGAGAGCAATAAAAAATTACATCAAAAGAAATTATATGACTCTAAGCCAAACTATAATAATAATAATTGACCATGAAAATGGGACTAAAAAAGGTACTATAACTTTTGGCCCTAAACAAATTTCTCACTACGCCACGAGTGATTCAAATATCAACATACCATGAATTGGCTAAAAAAGAAACATATAAGAAAAATAATTACGCTTATATGAATCTTTGAATAAGATTTTGTTCGTTCACTAATTTAAAGTATTAAAAAAAAGATTTTGTTCATTTAGGGCTTTTAGTGTATTGGTATAATTTTTCCAGTTTATTCATCCCAAGTTGTCACATACAGTCAAAAAGCTTGGGAAAATATCTCAAAAAAAAAAAGCTTGGGAAAAGATCACTAGTATATAATGATATACTTATATTATTATTATACCCAGATCATGCAACTTTTTTCTTTTGGGTTCAGTACTTAAGTTACGTACGTATATATATTCAACGATAATATAAAACTAGCAAGCAGACGATAATTTGTCACTATATTACAAAAGAAAATGATAATATGGCATTTAAATTGAGAAGCGATTTATTGACTATTATTAGAACCTGGGCGGCCTTGATGAGTCTATCTATGTATCATGTTTTTGGCCTTAACTGGTGGGGAAATCTAAATCTATAGTTTGACTAATAATAGAGTGCAACTAATTGAGGAGATATTTCAGTAATTAAATAGTAATGAGAATTTAATTACTAATTTCATACGTAACCCTAAACTATAAATCTAGCTAATGGGTAATTTTAATTTCTTTTGTTTATTCATGGCTTATGGGACCAATATAAGATTAAGTATTTAAATGGAAAAAGAAAAAGTAGATGAACCAACATTATTGTAAAATGTCTATCATATATAAGAAAAAAAATTAATTTTATTAACCAAAGAAAGTTACACCCATAAAAACGAAAAGAAAAAAAAACTAAGAACATAGTATATCATTTATAGCATATTGATCATTTTTATTTAAATGGAATCGTCGTCTAAGTAAGCGCCTTCTAACATTCATTAAGTTTTTTAATTATAGGTTTTATTCAAAAAATTAGGGTAATGCGAAATTGGATCTTTCTGGGTCGCCATCCTACCAATCTTTTGTCGGTTTCTTTGTTTGGTTGTCAAAATCATGGAAAAGAAGAGTGGATAGATTCAACATTCAAGAACAACCCTTACATTGCTGATAAGAACAAGTTTTAATCAAACCTTTTTTCTCTTTTTCCCCCTTTATAAAGGCATTTGGACTTTGGACCTTTAATTTTCAATTAAAGAGGCATGAAATTATTGGCATCTTGCTGTTGACACTTGACAAGGGAGGCTTTTATAGAAAGTGCCCTTTTCTCACTAAAATCATTAGAACTTTTAATTTGCTACTATTAGTATTTTGTATATTTCTAGGCCTTTTAATGTGACACTAATTTTTTTTCCAGTTGAAACCGTGTAATGTTAAAACTCTTACAACGAATAAACTTATGTAAAAATTACATTTGTGTTCTTATCTTCGTCGAAAGAGAAAGGCGTGTTATGTAGTACTTAATTATAGATTTGACTTATGAGAATTTCTATAAAGTTAGGGGTCGTTTGATATTGTTTTCGTTTTTCTGTTTTTTGTTTTTGTTGGGCTGTCAATTTTTAAAAACAAAAACATGTTTGGATATACAATTTGGTTGTATATTTTTAAATAAAAAAGTAAAAGAAAAAATGTTTAAAAAGCTTCTGAGTTACTGCTCATCATTATGCTTCTGTGTTTTGGAAGTGTTTTGGAAAAACATGAAAACACAAAATTCTTGCTTCTACTTTTTTCCAAAACACTGCTTCTGTTTCCAAAATTTTTGAAAACAGAAACAGGCTGTCAAACATGTTTTCACTGTTTTGTTTCCAAAAACAGGAAATTGACAACATGAAACAAAAACGATGTCAAACGAGCTCTTTAATAATTGAGTTTGTCTCTCATATATGTATAAATAAATGAACTCGTCCCAAAATTAATTTGGAGAGCTATTCAATTGAGAATTGCAAAGTAAAAAAAACAATCCATAATTACTCCCTATAGTAAAATTTAGTATAAATGGTGAATATGATTTTTTTAAAAAAAAATCGTTTTTTAATTACTCCATATTTGTTGTCAAAGAAATAAATTAAAACATCAACTACTAGCTTGATACTGATAGAAAAATATCGCTTCTGTTTCCACGTGACATAATAGTAATTCAAAGTCTTTATTTGCAAAAGAAAATAATAGTACGAGTTTAATACAATTCAATTTTAAATTAGTCAAGATCCAATGTAATCACTGGATATTGGGGAGTTCATTTTAAAAAATAAACTTTTCTACTTGAAACTCCAATTTAGTAACTTTTGAAGTATTATTTAAAAATTAAATGATCTTTCTTTTTACATATAAATATCATATATTAAAATGGAATTGGCCTCCCCTATTTAATAACCCTAATCTCACTATTCAAATTGGAGATATGAGACATCCCACAGGAAATCTCAATTTATGGCTAAAATTAAACTAAATGAAGTAGTTAACGGAAAAACCATAAATGGCCCGACCACCGTCCAACTATAGATGAAAATTTGCTTTTATCAAAAAAATAATAATAGTACGGCGGATGCTAGATTTTTGACAATTTTCCATAAATCATCGAGGGAAAAAAAGAAAAAAAAAATGAAAGAAAAGGAGGAGAACGTGAAGAGCACGCGTGGAGTGACAGTGGCAAAGTTTCAAGCACGGTGGGGGGACAGGGTGCGTAGTACGCCATCATATCAGATCTGTCTCCGGGGGACTGATATATAGTGGGCCCCACTTGACTCAAAGTCACACCACCACCTTGTCGAGGTATCACTGGCTCGTGTTTTTCACGCTCCTCCTTTGCGCGTCCGTACTAGAATCTTCACCTTTTTCCCCTCCCTTCTATTTTTTCTGAAGCTTGAACTTTACATTTATCTTGCTGCTTTTAATTTTAATTTTTGTTTTTTTTAATTAATTCACCGTCATGTGTGCTTTTTTGAGTTATTATAAAATAAACTATCCTTACTTTTTTCAGAATATAGGGGAAAAAAAAAGGAAAACCTTATCTTGAGATTTGTGCTGTTTAAGTGTTTAAGGCAGCAAACCTTAAACCAAAAATAGAATTTTTTTGGACTTCAGCAAATTATTCTTTCTAACATATGATTTGATCTCAACAATTATCTGTGCTTTCTAACATGTGGTTAGAAACTTAGAATACACTATACCGGCCCAAAAAAAGTGTTAGAATTAGATATTAAATATAGAAAGTTAAACTCTTAATGAATAATAATATAATCATACAATAACTTTATTAAAAAATATATATATATAATCATACAATAACTATATATAAATGGAGTATTTTGTCGTACAGATGTGTATATACTAAGATAATTAAAAAATTAGGGATTACTTTCTCTCAAAAAAAAAAATAGGGATTACCCATCTATCTAAGGCAATTATAGGTTGATATTTATTCAAAGAGGTCTTGAATTCAAAATCTCCACATAACTCAAGTTTGAAATAATTTGAATCTGTACAAATTTAAACCTAAAATGATAATATTTTATTTAAAAGTTGGAAATGATTTAGATTTAAGACCTTAATTAAGAGATATCAAACTCCTTATTCAACTCAATAAAAAAATGCTAAAATAATCAAATCAACCTAATCTAATTAAGTACATACAACCATTAATTGTGATAGGGATAATTCTTTTTAACCCTCCAATTTATCCCTCCAACTTGACCCTCCTAATAATAAAGAAAATAAATTAAATCCAGGTTTAGCCCCCTAATAATTAAGATAAGAAATTAAATCCAGATTTAGCCCCTAGTTATAAATATGGAGAGTTTGAGGGTTAATCCCTTGATTTTAGGTTATTATTGAATAGAGTTTTAGAAATTATGATAAGTTTTCTGATGACACGTCAGAAAGGACAAATTTGAGGGTCAAGTTGGAGGGTACTCATGTAGCAAAACTCTTGTGCTTGTGATAGAGAGATGAAACCCTTTTACGCATAAGGTTATGACCTTAAAGTTGGGGCATAATTAAAGAGTAAAGATTCATAATCACATAAATTCTTAATATATAGTATTAAATATCAATACATAAAAAATGATGCTATCTAATGATAAATTTTTATAAAGATATGTAAAATAGATTACTCATCATTACAAAAAAAAAAAAAATCTAGCTATATGATTATTCTCATGTGACATTTGAAAAATTTATAGTACGTATATAATATTTCATGCAATATGTTAATAATAATAGGTGTATATAATTAATTAATCACTAGTTATTATACCATACAAATGGAGTAGGTATTCTTTGGATGGATCGGAATTTCATTTATATATATATATATATATATATATCTATTTTGGGTGGATAGTATACTTGATAGGTAACTTTGGCAATCAAAGAATCATAAGCTAACAAGCTAAACATTTTGAGAAAACCTAATATTCCTTTAGTTGAGTACCTTTGACTTTATCAACTCATGCATGCATATATGGCAATCCTTTTCCCTTCTCTTCTATAGGGAAACTTTTAATTTGCAATGAAAGTAAAGTAGTATACCTTAGCGAATAATAACTTTTAAGAAATTTTAGCTGCCTGCTTTTAGGATATTTTGTTAAGAAATTCATTTCTAATTTTTATCAAGATTTATGATTTTTAAGAACAAATTGTGGAGATTGAAAAATACAAACTCTTCGATGCCAAAAAAAAAAAAGAAACGTATAACAAACTCTTCATAAAAACCAACCAATAAACTTAGTATATTTGATCATAGACAAAAAAAATTTGCAATATATGAATATTTTTGTCAACAATCTTTCAAGAACATTATTTAATATGTTAAATACTTACCTCAACTAATATATTAATAATCTAGTTCCTTTTATTACCAAAAGAAACTAATATATACTAGTATATCAAAACAAATTTTATGGAAATCGTTAATTTCTGTTTGGGTTTCAGAAATGAAAAATATTGTAAGGAGCACAATAAAAAGTTTCTTAGATACTCGGATAGTAAAATCCTTAATTCCATTTTAGTAAGTTCAAGTTTAATTGAGTAATATTTTTTGCTAGCTTTCTTTCTTTCTTTCTTTTTTTGACCAGTTTTTGCTACTTTCTACTCATGAATAATATTGAGTTATGATAATAATGGACTAAATAAATTTCCATAAAAAACTATTTACATACACATATACTAATATAAAAAGAAAAAAAAAAGAACCGGCAAATAGACATTGAATTGATTTGATTTGGTGGAATAATTAATTTTTACCATAAATAAACTTGACTCGATATTTATTTATGGTTATAATTACTTTTCCAAGTTAGAATCAATCAGGGATGGACTTTTTTCCCCCTATCTCTATGCAGATTATGACACTAACCTGAAACTCCTTTTGTCCCCACACTAAGCAAACTCTTCTTTCCCTTTTCTTTTTCTTTTCAAATTATAAATAAATAAATTAATTACTAATAAGTATTCCCGTTGTCCTTTTTTTTTTTTTTGCGATACCGTTGTCTTAATTTTATTTGCTCATCTTTCCTTTTTTAAATTTTCAATTTATTAGTCTCATGGTCTGTTATCATAGATAAAAAATAGTAACTATACTTAAATTCTCAAATTTATCTTTACTTCCCGTATAATATTATGCAGGAAAATTTGCTGCAAATTATCTTCTTAAAAATCACCTTGGTGATTGAATTGGAGGCACTTCAAGGCACCCTAGTCTTTTTTCTATCAATAAAGGTGCAATATATTAAAAATTAAGTTCTAAAAGGGAGAGTGCAGGATCAAGGCCATCCTTAAGTGCCCTCTCCCTTGATATTAAAAAGCTCATTATTGAGCTTGATGCTTCTGCTGCCTCTAATCGTTCTAATCTTAGATATAACTCTTTGATTAATAACTATAGGTCATTATTCAAGTTATTTGAAGAAGTAAAGATCCAACATAGTTTTAGGGAGGGAAATGGTTGTGTCAAAGCTCTTGCTAGATACGGTACTTGTAATGATTTTAAGGAAGCACATATTACTTACTTTGAATAATGCTACATAACACGTCTATTTGACCTGTAAAATGTCCTACTTGACGTGGTATTGGAAAAGTTACCGTAATTTATAAAACTCTATTTAATGATACCCTAAAATCAAGAGATTTATCATTCAAACGCTCCTTATTTATAATTAGAGGCTAAATCTGGAATTACTAATTTGTTACCTTAATTATTAAACGGGATAACTGATGGTAAAATTAGACAAATCAAAAAGTATTTTCCTATTACTTTTATCACCCTTCCTCTTTTGTCGTTAATTTACTACTGCTAGATGCAAATGGACAAATTTTATTGTGTTCTAGGCTTCTAGCACGTAACTTTCAATATATTGCATCCTTTTTTTTGCAAATATTGATAAAAAAAAATATTGCACAAAACACCAAAAGACTTAACAACACATTTAGGCTAGTACTAGTATGATAAACTAATAAATTTTCACATATTTTCTTTAAATTAGAATTAATTAATGAAAGTCAATAAGAGACAAAAATATAGGGACGAGGAGAGTCTGAGTCTCATAGACTAATATTTACATACACCCGTTAGCCCAATCTAAAAACTATTGTATCTTGTGCTCAAAAGAAAACTATTATATCTCATTCATCTTTTTCCTAAGGACTATAAGTTATATTTTTTTTCTACTAGGACTAAGTAATTTATTGATATTTATCTATGAATACTATTCGAGGGAATTTATTCTCACTTAATTGATACATAATGTGCATCTAAAATAAATTATGATAGGATGATATATGAGATTAGATGTTAACATAGATATTACATACAGTAAAAAAATTATGCGTAATTTTTTTTTGGTGAATCATAAATCTTCTTAAAATATGAAATATAGCTATTTCTTTTTTAGTTTTTTTAAACTAAAAGAAGTTCACAATTGAAACTTAGAAGATAAAGTTTCATTTTTTTTTTTTCTTAATAAAGTTTCAAACTCTATAGAAGCGTCCCTTTAAAACCTTAAAATCCCATTCGTTTTTATTTGGCCGATTTTGGTCTTTTGACGAGCATCATTGATCCCAGGAGCTCTTAGTCTCCGCTTCCTCCTAAATTCAGAGATTCCATGGTTAGAGACACATTTGCAAGTAGTAGTGGGACGTATCAAAAATGGATCGTAACACATGATGGGAACAAATAAGAATTTATGCAAGAAAATTTTGTATTTACTTAGACTCAAACCCATACCCTCATATGCATAAACCTTACACTTGCCTTCCTAACCACTAAGCCACCCCTGGGCTAAATCCCATTCGTTTGGAGTGATGATCCTATGGACTCGAGTCCGTGGGAGTTACCATGTAATCGAGGCTAAATCACATATATGATCATATATTCATGTGAATTTTAAGTTTACTCAATGTTTAGAAATCTATATCTACCCATAAAATAAATAAAAAAATTTTTTGAGCTAAACTTCATGCTTGGATTGTATCTTAATTATTAAAGTCCTTAATTGAAAAAAAAAATTTTATTTGGTACGAAAACTTTATGTTGAACTTCTACCTCAATAAATACAAAATTTTAAAAAATTTCACATTTCAAACTAAAATTCAATTAAAATACTATATGGGTAAACTTGAAATTCACGTAAATGTATGATATGTGTGATTTAGCCACGATTACGTGGTAACTCCCACAGTCTCGAGTCCATAGGACCATCACTTATTACGTTTGATGTTTGTACTAAAATATTATATATTGGTAATAATAATTAATACTACTACTTTGATAATAGTAGTAGTACAAATAGATTAACAATAATGATATTGTCCCATTCAATGAATTAATTATTGCTTGCTTTCAAAACCAAAAGCAACTTCTCGCGTATCTCACGACAAGTTGACGAATTCGATATGATAAAACTAAAAACAAGCGTTTCAAACTTTCACGTGATATTATTATGATATATATATTGATAAATATACTAAATAAATAAAGTACGGCATTTTTTTGTTTTTCCCCACGAAATGGCAGGCTCCGTAATATTCCACAAAGTTCAGGGTCAAACTTTCTGGGTCCCCCTCCGAGAAAAGCCTGTCGTTTCTTTGGGGGATCTGAGAAGAGTAAATATCGCTTTCCCTGGCTATTTTCCCCTACTCCTCAGCTCTATCTTATTCTCAATTTCTGATCCTCCGATCAAAATCATTGGGGAGAACGAGTGAAATTGACGGTTGATAAAGAAAACTAAAATACAATTTGTTGCAACTGATCATTTCTTGAAGTAGAATAGCTGTCAGCTAGAGATTCCGCGCCGATAAACTCGACAAAGTGTAGCCGGCTAAGTGGGGCCTCTTGTTTCACTGTACTTATTAATAAGAAAGTTGACTTATCTTCACGACTTATCCATTTTGTAATAAGCTATCATGTGATAACTTAAACAACTTATCATCTTCTCTATCTGTCTCCTCTTTCCTATAAAAATCGCCATTTCTGCAAGGTTTTAGGTTGGGTATTATATATAAGGGAATATAATTTTTCTAGAGAGAGAAAGAGACAATCTCTGGCTACCTTGGGTTTTCATTTCTAGAGAGAGAGCTTCGTTTTTTTTTTCCTCTAGAGAGAGGAAGCTTCTTCTTTCTTTCTCTCTCTGTCTGAAAATCGATCTCTTCTAAAAACAAGGTTAGCTTCTTACAAATCTCTTAGCTTTTGTTCCTTTGTTTGTGTTTGTAGAATCTGTTACTTTAAAAATCTTTAGCTTTTCCTTTGTATATTTGTCTCCTTTTCTGCTTTTTGTATGTCTTTTTTTCTTTTGAGTTTTTTTTTTGCTTTATTTTTTATTTATGAAAAAATAGCATCTTGGGTTTCTAGATGGTATAAAGTTAGCCTTTTTGTTGTCTCTTTGATCCGAAAAACCCTAGAATTTACCTTCTTTTCTTTCCCTTGATTATGTCAGAAAGAGTGTTCTTTTGGGGGCGGTTGAAGATGGTTCGATTGATCTAGTTTCATGTAAAAAAATAAAATTTTAGGTTTTATTTTAGATTTTATGAGATTTTGAAGGTACTTAGAGCTGACTTTTTTTGTATTTATGGAATATTTTTGCAGATCTAGTGTTAATATATCTGGGTATTTTTGTTAGCTAGTTGAAAATTGAAGACGGGGCGGCTACGATGTCGTCTCTCAGTAGAGAGCTCGTGTTCTTGATCTTACAGTTTCTAGATGAGGAAAAGTTTAAGGAAACTGTTCACAAGTAAGCTCTTTTCTGTTTAATAATTAAATAGCATTTGAGTTTTATTATTACCATTTACAGGTTAATAATGGTATTAATTATTTGTTATTAACTGGCAATTTTTTAAATTTAATGTGATGATATTTCAGCTTGTTAATGGTTTTTATTATTTGAATTTAAATAGGCTTGAACAGGAATCTGGGTTTTTCTTTAATATGAAATATTTTGAGGATGAGGTGCATAATGGAAACTGGGATGAGGTTGAGAAGTATCTGTCTGGCTTCACCAAGGTAGATGACAATCGATATTCAATGAAAATCTTTTTCGAGATAAGAAAGCAGAAGTATCTTGAGGCATTGGATAAGTAAGCCTTTGCATGCTTTTCAAATTTATTCTGTTTAATTAGTCATTGCAAGTTTGGTGTGATGTTTCTGCGCGAAATTTCCTCGGCAGACTTCACTGACAAACGAAATGTTAATGTTTTGTTAGGCATGACCGGTCCAAGGCCGTGGAGATACTGGTAAAGGATTTGAAAGTTTTTGCTACATTTAATGAGGAGCTTTTTAAGGAAATCACTCAGCTTTTGACATTGGAGAACTTTAGGTATGTGGCTTGTTTTGAATTCTCTAAGTCTTAATGGTGATTAAATAACTGTGAATTCACTAAGACTGCATAACTTTTATAACAGAGAGAATGAACAATTGTCAAAATATGGAGATACAAAGTCTGCTAGAGCAATCATGTTAGTTGAACTCAAGAAGCTTATTGAAGCAAATCCTTTATTCCGTGATAAATTGCAGTTTCCTAACCTTAAAAATTCAAGGTTACGGACCCTCATTAATCAGAGGTAATGTTTCCTTGTATTGTTATTTATCATTAGTGCATTAGCTGTTTGGATGAAAACCTAGAGCTATTTTGCAATGCACCTAGCAATAACGCAATGAGCTGACTAATATGGCCTGGCAGTTAAAGTTAGTTTCTTATGGCCTGAACTTTTGCATTTTAACCTTTTATTCGTTGTCATACCTTTTCCTTCATTTTACTAGATCCCAATTAATATGTTTCCTAGTTTTCTTCATGTAACTAGCGTTTAATGCTCTTCATTGTTTTACTGGCATTGATATTTTTATTGAACCCAAGTTATTGAAGTTGTTGTTAAAGGGGACACTTATTTATAGTGCAATTACAGCTTGAATTGGCAGCATCAACTTTGTAAAAACCCCAGGCCAAATCCAGATATAAAAACTCTCTTTGTGGATCACTCATGTGGACAGCCTAATGGTGCACGGGCACCCTCACCTGCTAATAATCCACTTCTTGGATCCTTACCAAAAGCTGGAGGTTTTCCTCCCCTAGGTGCTCATGGGGTGGGTATCCAGCCTAGATAGCAGTGTGACAACTTTCTTTCATTTTCTATATCCTTTCCTTAATGTTCTCGATTTATATATTCAGCCTTTTCAACCAACACCAGCACCAGTTCCAGCGCCCCTTGCAGGTTGGATGTCAACTCCTTCAACTGTAACTCATCCAGCTGTTTCAGGTGGAGCTGCTATTGGTCTTGGTACTTCTTCAATCCCAGGTAGCTTGCTCCTTCCTCTTTTAAATTTCTTTGTAGTATGATGCTGAAACCATTCCTTCTTCTAGTTATTTGCTTTTTTCACTTTAGGCATGTTTCATTGTTGATTTATAGCTGCATTGAAGCATCCAAGGACTCCTCCAACTAATCCGTCTGTAGACTACCCATCTGGGGACTCTGATCATGTTTCCAAGCGGACAAGGCCCATGGGGATTTCTGATGAGGTACTCTTATATTCTTTATCTAGTACTAGTATGTATTCTGGCTTTTGGCTTGGGTTTGTTTCCTGCTCTATAAGTTATTTTACTGATGTTTCTCACTTTCTATAGGTAAGTCTTCCTGTCAATGTGTTGCCGGTGACATTTCCTGGCCATGGTCATACTCCGCCTTTCAGTGCTCCTGATGATCTGCCGAAGGCTGTTGCAAGAACTCTAAATCAGGGTTCATCTCCTATGAGCATGGATTTTCATCCAATTCAACAGACTATACTTCTAGGTCCGCTATACTTGGCATTATATTTATTTACTGTTGCATTTGGTTTATTTCTTTATTTGACCTTCTGGTCATATCTTGGCAATAGAATTCTGAGTGTTCTTAAAAATAATGAACCAGTTGGTACAAATGTTGGGGACATAGCATTGTGGGAAGTTGGTTCTCGGGAGCGGCTTGTTTCGAAGAATTTCAAAGTTTGGGACCTTAGCGCTTGTTCAATGCCTCTTCAGGTTTCAGCCTTTGACTGTTGTTTATTGTACTTGTAACCTCCATGTTATTGTTAGACGTATTAAAGAAACTTATTTGCTTGAATTCAGGCTGCTCTAGTCAAAGATCCTGCTGTCTCTGTTAACCGTGTAATTTGGAGTCCTGATGGTTCTTTATTTGGTGAGATTTAATGTGTAGAATTAGTCAATGTTTAATCTGCTAGAAATTGTATTTATTGATAGACTATAGTTAACTGTAAACATCGATTGATGTGTCATACTTGTTTCGGAAACAGGAGTTGCTTACTCAAGGCACATTGTGCAAATATATTCTTATCATGGCGGTGATGAGGTTCGGCAGCATCTGGAGGTATATATTAGGGCTAGTTATCTTGGCTTCCTTTTTACTCTTACTGAAGTTTGAGTTGCCTGCTGAAATGGATATTTGAAATTTATGGTCCAGATCGATGCTCATGTTGGTGGAGTAAATGATCTCGCATTTTCTCATCCAAATAAGCAGCTTTGTGTAATAACCTGTGGTGATGACAAAACAATCAAGGTTTGTTTATAATCTTACAATTTCGGTAATTGTGCTAGGAGAAAAATTTTCATGTCATTCCTTATGTTGTTCTGCAATCTTAGGTGTGGGATGCTGCCACCGGTGCAAAGCAGTATACCTTTGAAGGTCATGAGGCTCCTGTTTATTCTGTCTGCCCTCACTACAAAGAAAACATTCAGGTGAGGGTATTGCTTTGCCATTCTAGAATGTTAACACTCTTCAAGCTTGTACTATGAGGATTTTCCTATGTCCATTCTTCTTCCTAACATGCTTCCTTTTAAAATCTTCTGCATCAGTTTATCTTTTCGACAGCTGTAGATGGAAAGATCAAGGCATGGCTCTATGATAATATGGGATCTCGGGTTGACTATGAAGCACCTGGTCGGTGGTGCACAACCATGGCATACAGTGCTGATGGTACAAGGTTAGTTTGCTCGCATCATGATCATATATATTTTTCTTTTCCTAATTGCTGAGGATAATCGTGATTTAGTAGTGCTATTTGTTGTTTGTTTGTTTGTTTTATTTCTTATTTCCATGGCTGTTTTTTGGTTTGGTGGGTAAATATTGTAGGCTCTTCTCCTGTGGAACCAGTAAAGACGGGGAGTCATATATTGTAGAGTGGAATGAAAGTGAAGGAGCAGTGAAGAGGACCTATCAAGGGTTCCGCAAACGCTCTTTGGGTGTTGTGCAATTCGACACAACTAAGAACAGGTATTTGGCTGCTGGGGATGATTTCTCTATCAAATTCTGGGATATGGACAATGTTCAACCTTTGACCAGTTTAGATGCTGATGGAGGCCTTCCAGTAAGTTTACAATGTTCAATTAAGTTTTGTACCATTTTGAAGATAACAACGACTTACACTGTCTTTCCTAATTACTAGGCAAGCCCACGCATCCGATTTAATAAGGATGGCTCTCTTTTGGCTGTTTCTGCCAATGAAAATGGGATTAAGATTTTGGCAAATTCAGATGGTATGCGATTATTGCGAACATTGGAACTTTCTTATGATGCATCACGAGCATCTGAAGCCCCAAAGGTATTATCACTCAGATCATTTCACTAGCGTTTTTAAGGCCCTGATGTTGATATAATCTTGACTTACGATATTCTTGTTTCTTCAGCCTACGATAAATCCAATCTCAGCTGCAGCAGCAGCAGCGGCAGCTGCAGCAGCTACTAGTGCTGGACTTGCAGACAGAAATGCCTCCGTAGTTGCTATTGCTGCAATGGTATGTTAGACTCACATGAATGTTCTTTTTTTTTCTCCATAATCAAAAATATTTCCAGTTGCGCTTCAACATCATATTCGCTATGGTTATGTTATCACTGATTCTCCTTTTTAGTGGAGGTTGTGTGCATGACATCATGATTCCTGTATTTTTTTTTTTTTTCCCAGAATGGGGATGCCCGGAGTTTAGGGGATGTGAAACCAAGAATAACAGAAGAATCTAGTGATAAATCAAAGATTTGGAAGCTCACTGAAATAAGTGAACCAACTCAGTGTCGATCCTTGAGGCTTCCTGAAAACTTGAGGGTGAACAAGGTATATCAATTTTCACATTTTATTTCCGTGCTTCATATATTATCTATCATGCTGGTAGGTTGACTACTTGATTACTTTTCTGGTCCTGCAAGGCTTTTTCCCCTTCATGATTTGGCTGTTACAAGGACACTGTGTCTTTTAGCCAATTTATTTGGTATTTCAGGATGCTTTAGCTACTTTTCTCTTTCACCTGTCTAGCGGTCAGCATATTCTGATTTCATTATGAATAGACTGAAGCAATGCCTTTGTTATTCAGAGGTGCAACATCAAATAGTTCTCAGTTAGGATTATGGTTATGTACTATCCTTGAAAAAATCCATAAGCTCTATTATTTGATATCTTACTCCATATTATTAATTGTAGTTACCTCATATGCATAGAAAGTAAAGTCCTAGTATTTTGAGTTTATATGTTGTTGGATGTAAGAAATAAAAACCCCTTTATGGGAGTGGCATTGTTCTTTTAAAAATGCTTTGGGATGTGACTATGTTTGGCCATTTACCTTGATGAAGAGGAATTGAACTTCATCCTCATTCCTCCACTTTATTTCAGCCATCTTATTAGCTTTGACTGTGATTATTACAGATATCAAGGTTAATCTTCACAAACTCAGGGAATGCTATCTTGGCATTAGCATCAAATGCCATTCATTTGCTTTGGAAGTGGCAGCGAAGTGATCGTAATTCAAATGGCAAGGTACAAGGATGTCAAAACCATTACCACTAATCATTTGCATACTTTTACTTAGTAGAATATTTTAAAATGAGTTGTACCGTAATTGTTATATTGGTGCTTCAATCTGTAGGCAACTGCCAGTGTACCTCCTCAGTTGTGGCAACCTTCAAGTGGTATTCTGATGACAAATGATGTAACCGACACAAATCCTGAAGAAGCTGTTCCTTGTTTTGCTTTATCCAAGAATGATTCATATGTAATGTCAGCATCTGGGGGAAAGATTTCCTTGTTCAATATGATGACATTTAAGGTAAAAACTGAATTCTGGAATGGCTTTATTTCCTACTTTTGAACATTTATAGTTAGGAAAAGAAAGATCTTCCCTTTCTGGGTCTCTCTCCATTTTCCAATGATATATAAGGAAAGCATATATAATATTTATTTTTATTGACACATGCAGACAATGGCAACTTTCATGCCACCACCCCCAGCAGCAACTTTTCTTGCATTCCACCCGCAAGATAATAATATTATTGCTATTGGCATGGATGATTCAACCATTCAGATATATAACGTCCGTGTGGATGAGGTATGAAACATCTCATGACAATTATTTATGCAACGCTCGTTTGCCGAAAAAGCACTTGTTATTGATTTACTATTTTCACCATGTAGGTCAAGAGTAAGCTTAAAGGCCACTCCAAAAGAATAACTGGACTTGCCTTCTCTCATGTGCTGAATGTGCTTGTTTCATCAGGAGCAGATTCTCAGGTATTTCTTTTTCTATTTTACCAGCATGAGACAGTTTTGTTACTGTGACAATTCATAAATGGCTATAATATTTAGTTGTCTCTCTCCATTTTTCTTCTTAGCGTTGCTTTGTTTGTTATGCTCCATGATAACTCAGTGGTTTACTAATGCTGCAAAATTTTCACCGATCAACAAAGTCTCATCTGCTTTCTCTCCAATATGAAAATTTTATTGTTGTATTGGGGGTGTCTTATTAATCCTTAACCTGGGATGTTGAACTATTATCATCAATGGAAATTAGCTGATCACTCATTGGCATTCTTTCTCCAGCTTTGTGTATGGAACACTGATGGGTGGGAAAAGCAGAAGGCCAGATTCTTGCAGGTTCCATCTGGGCGGACACCAACAGCACAGTCAGACACACGTGTACAATTTCATCAAGATCAGATACATTTTCTTGTTGTTCATGAGACACAGCTTGCGATATATGAAACAACAAAGCTAGAATGCGTGAAGCAGGTAACTGTTCATCTTTGTTTGATTTGTTGTGGAACAATGTTGTATTGCTTTGATCTAATATTTGTCTTCTCTGATTTAGTGGGTCCCACGTGAATCCTCTGCACCAATAACTCATGCAACGTTCTCATGTGATAGCCAATTGGTATATGCCAGCTTTTTAGACGCAAGTGTCTGTGTCTTTAGTGCTGCGAACCTCAGATTACGTTGTCGTATAAATCCTACTGCTTATCTTCCAACTAGTGTCAGGTACTTCCCCTCTGCTTTAGTCAGGCTTTCGGTTTAGTCTGGTTAGATCATCTTAAATCTTGGTTCAAGCACAAATGCTAAATACAATAGAGTACAATGGAGTGAATGACATGCACAATTGCATATTGCACTTTTAAAATACAAAAACATGTTACTGTTGGGAGAGGAGTATTAGTACATTTTGTATCAAAACTCTAAATCTAAAATATGAGTACTTTTTGGATTGAAAACTCCATTCTAGACTTTGATTGCCTCTAATTTCTTTTGTTTTCCTTCAGTCTCTAGCATTATCAATACACCCTATGATGTTTCAAGCTTGTGTTATTAATTAAGGTTGTATTTGTGGGTAGTTTGTTAGAAAGTGGCACATAGCAAGTGAATTCCAATTGTAATTTCATGAGCAACTTTTATTGCTTACAAGTTCTCATTTCAATTTAGAATCCATGTTCACTCCCCATCTGTGATAACCATCCTTATTCAAAATGGCATTTTCCTCTCTTTTGCAGTTCCAGTGTTCACCCGCTCGTAATTGCTGCACATCCATCAGAACCAAATGAATTTGCATTGGGACTTTCAGATGGTGGAGTTCATGTCCTTGAACCCCTTGAATCTGAAAACAAATGGGGCGTGCCTCCACCAGTTGAAAATGGGTCAGCCAGCAGTGCAGCAACACCTTCTGTTGGAGCTCCAGGATCAGAACAAGCCCAGAGATGATGAAATGGCCGCCTGAGCACAATTTTATATGCTTGGCTTGCATGCCCCTCCCTAATTTAGGTATGCTTCCCTACATCTAATTTCTTAAAAACTATACATATTAAACTAAATGACCCAATTCATGTCTTGTTATAACATTTTCGAATTAGAACTGAATTTGGGTCTTTGTAACATTTAGCGGTGCTTATTGGACTATTAACCTTAGTTTTTCAGGTTGCTGAACTAGAGGGTAGCATTTCCAAATTCATAATGACAGTTATAAATCTCTTCAAAAGTTCTAGTACTATAGATTCATTTTGTCAAACAATCCACTTCCGAGAAACCTCTTTGCTACATTGTTTAGATCATATGAGTCATATCTTTAAGACCTTGATATAATATTAATTTGCCTGTTGTTTTCTTTCTGCTTTCTTCTTACTTATTATATATCTTTTTCCTTTGAAACTCTGCAGTTTGACAATGAAGATATGTGATCTGAGAACAATATGCAAAGGTGTAGATTTTAACATATTTTGTCAGATACAATCTTAAGGTAAATGCCATAGTAGTACTTTGATAGTTAAGTGTTTTCTTTTGTTATGCCCTTTTGGGGGTTGAAATGCTTAAAGGAATGATTTCATTTCCCTCTTGTAGTTGTTGATCTTCCTATTTAACCCTTTTGTTCTTACCCTTTTTTTTTTTTTCATAAAATTGCAAAGTTCTTTTATGTATTACATTCACATTTTCCAGAAACCACTGCTCTCTCTCCACTGTCATCAAGAATGGCCGATATACTTGAGTATTTTCTTACGCAACCACTTCGAAACAGATTTTTCGGGTATAATACTTAGCATACAGTTGCCTTCATCCATCCCTGATCGTTGTTCATTCATTATCCTCAAAACTTATACTGTTGAGTTTTTGAGGATGAAGAATGTGAAGTTGGGGATGATGATGAGTCCAAATCGTATGGTAAGGGAAACCATACTGAAGTCTTTCACCTATTTTCGGATGCGTAGTACTGGTCATTACCATTAGGAGCCAAAGAACCATGAACCCTTTGATTAAATTTGAAAATTAACATAGCATAATCTTATTTGCTTTTGTAAGTATAATTAGAATGTTCAAAACTGGCACGAGAAAAACATTATGCTAAGACAAGATTTAAGTCAAATCTATTAACAAATAGTCCATTAGAAGTGTAAGCTAAAAGTCGGCATATTTGTGAGTTTATGTGAGTTATGGCATCGAATCCTTGAACAAAGTATTATCCTCCCTTCTTAATGTAATCTAAAACGTATTAAGACTATCCCTAATTATTATTTTCTACTGTTCATAATTTCATATTCATATAGTTTACTATGAACAGAACAGTGTTTTCTTATTCCTTTTTCGGTTTTTCCTCCTGTTTGGGCCTTCTCTTTCTTTGGGCGGTGTCATTTTTCTTTTCCTTATTTAGGCTTTTATATTTGAATAATAATAATAATCACTTTGAAAACTATCTCTACAATAATATTGCATTTAGTATTATAACATTAATTAATGAAGCTGAGAATAGGCAGATAAAATGAAAAAGATCCGAAAGACTAAAGAGACAGCATATAATTATGGATTTATTAAAGAAAAATATATGATTATTACAACGGTACTTGAAGAATAGGTGCCATGGCGATATGCCATGAACAATCACCACCTCAATAACCTTGGATGCAAATTGCAAAAGTCCTTGCGAAAGAAGAGCTTCAGAAAATGTTCCCCACCCAGCATGGAGATGGCTAGCTTCAGAAAGCAATTGTACACCATTTTTGTTTGCTTGGCTTCGCTTTGATTTCTCTTTCGCTTTGATAATCACTATGTTCACTTTATGAATCAAAATGTATGTTGGACTTGTCACAGCATTCACATATTTACCATTTTATGAAACTTTGCACTAAAGCAATTGGAATTTGGAATACAGTAAGAGGGAATTTTTGTTCTTTATCAGATTATTCTTATGCAAAAACCAAAACCAAAATTTTTTTATTCGGTTCGTTGAACATAGTCAATCATATTACTAACGAAAAGGAAACTTTTATAATAAATACATAATGAGGATAGAACAAAGAATAGAAGGCTTCATTTCATTTCTATTGCTGAATTATACAACCAAAGATAATAAAGTAGGTAAGAAAGTGAAAAGATAGCCAATTATAGTCTTCAAAAGAATGGACAACCCTCCCAACAATTACGCTCCTAAACTTGTTGGGATTAGTTCAGTGCCATTTTCTTTATTATTATGAATTAAATAAAGAATTGAAATAGAAAAAAAAATAAAACTAAGCCTCATGCGCATGAATAGACGGAAAATAAATCGAAATCGACTGCATTCAATTAGACTAGGAACATAGACAAGAGCTGTTCTGTTCGTGGCATACTGTCCATAAATCATCCAAAGAATATTTACACCATTCTTCAATCTATTTACCACAGCCCCTGAAGGCTGAAGGTGGTCATTTTAGACTCTCCCTTCCCTTCACGACTAGGCACGGAGCTGGTTTTAGGCTTCTACGAGAACCTTTAAGTTCTGGAGCCAAGTTTGAATCACAACCCAGTTCAACCCATATGTACAAGAATACGAGATTCATCAAACATCTACTTGACCATTTTATATAAACATAGATGATAGCTGTTCCCTTTTAATGAAAGCTATTTACAGAATATATATCCACGCCACCACCATATGAATTTACTCGGGGCGGAAGTTTACCAGATTAGGGAGGTGAGATGACTGAAGCTTCTTGATATCGTTTGCTGTAACCTTGCAAGACTCCAAGGTCAGAGACCTTAAATTCTTCAGTGGCTTCAAATGTCGCAACCCTGCACTTGTTATACGAGAATTTGAAACGTTCAACGAGACCAGTGCTGTCAATCCTGCATTTTAAAATAAGAGCACTAGACATGTCAGATCCCCGCAACTTAGTTTGCAATTAGTTACATTCGATGTAAAATTAGAGCAATTACCAGAGAGCATCTCCAATGATTTATCCGTCAGGTTACAGTTCTGTGACAGATTAAGCAGCGACAGGGATGAAAGATCTTTAATATTCTTCACACCAGCATCAGTCAATCCTCCACCACATATTTCCAAGGAGCGCAAGTTCTTGAAGTCTATTGGATACATGAGCAAACAATTAATTATCTTTGAAAGCCCACAAATTAATATACGATATTCCAAATGGTCTAGAAGACCTCCTATGCTAATGAAAGAGTGAAATAAATTATAATATCTTAAGATTCAATTGTGAACAAGGGACTGATAACTGATTTGCCACCATGTTCTACAGCATGCAGTCTAAAAGCATTGAGATCCTCTCCACAGTACAAAAGCTGATTACGAAATCCATTTACCATAGGTCAAAATTCTAAATATAGTGGTTCTTGAATATTCAGGACAAGCATAGCATTCTTCTATCAAAAAGGAGATTCAAAAGACTAGAGTTTCAATTATCATACTTCTCAAGTAATTTGTCCCAGAATCAGTAATACGAGCTCCAAAAAGATCAAGATGAGTCAATCCAGTCAAACCTGTCAAGAGAAGAGAAGAAATACAAGCGGTTAAAAGATATCTACAATATCAGAGCATCCAACATGATCCAAGGTACAGCATCCTAGAGTGCTTGCCAAAAAAGAAGACATATCAATATATGCTTGTTTGCATGTTCAGACCTACAAGATCACTTCAAGATCAACAGAGGAAAATATTTTATCATTGACAGGTTTTCATATAATTGATTTTTTGACCAGAAAGACTGAATGATGAACATTTTACTTCATAACAATCATATTTAATTAAAAAAACAAAACTCATATTCAAAAAAATCAGAAGCACTTGGACCAAATTTAATATAAAATACATATTGACCATTTGGTACAGACTTACTTGTGAGAGCTGCAAGTCCAGCATCTGTGATTTGACGAGCGTCAAGGTTCAGTGATTTAAGAGATGACAGTCCAGACAGTTTTCTCAAACCACCATCAGTAACTACAGTGAATGACAGGTTTATACTCTCCAAATTTACCAACCCTGTAACGCGTAGAAGAATAAAAAGTTGGATGATCATATAAAAGAACTTCATTCAAGGAGGTATCATTCTCAATCTGCATATTAAATAAATAATTAAAGTTCCTTAGAATACTAAATGAACAACATGATTGCTCCCATACAACTTCAAATCGTCCCTGTTTTATCTACTTTTCCAGATATTTCTTTCTCAAGAGTTACAATATATGCATGGCATCAAAAGAGAAAGAGATATACCCCTTACTCCTCTCTTTTACCGTTAAATTGAAATAATAAAAATGTCTAGGAAACTAACAGCAAAAACGTGGTATAATCCACTAGAGAAAATCATTTCACCTGGCATTGATACCATGTGGACTTTGAAGCCAAAGAGTAATTAATCCAGTAAATAATTTACTATTATCACTGTCGAATATGAGAACTCAACTGCCTATAATAGCAACATGGCCCTTTAGTATCTTAACATAATGACCTTATCAAGGTTATTAATTTGAAAAAGTTCAGCACTAATTAGTATATCAGAAAGGAGTATCATCTGAGCTTTGAGGAAGGCAATGGGCCCAAAGAAAAGCCAAAAGATGGTGATGTCAGAGAGTAAAAAGAGTATTTACCAACAAAACTAGAAATAGATAGGAAGTATAAACATAAAGAAACTGCAAGCTAATAAACATACTAAAAGAAAGGTAAATATCTAACCAGAAAGATGGCGAAGGCCATGGCTCCCAACTTCAGTATCAGACAACTCCAAACATTTCAGACGTTCAAGACCTAAACACAAAAGCAATTATACACAAATATCAAAATTTTCTCTTTGGCAAAAACATCAGCATTATCAGAACATGAGATAATTTGATGGTTTATTGGGAACAAAGAGGAATACTGTGAAGAGGAAATAAAGGATGCCAATGTCCTCCCAATCGGAGGAAAAACAAGGATGTATTCGAAAAGAAAACTTATAGCTATTCCACAAGAGAAAATAATTTCCAATATTTGTGAGGGCAAATCCAAGAAATTTATGCTTTATCTTCTTTTTTCTTTGTATTTTTTTTCTCTCTCTCCTTTTTCCCCTATTCAAGCATTGATAAATCTAGCTGGAAAAAGAAGTTGCTGTAAATCAGAAGAACAATACGAAATCACAATCAAAGATTATAAGAGTCTGAGCAATAACCTGACAAGTGAACAAGCCCATCATCACCAATTCTACATGAATCCAAGTTCAAGCTCTCCAAATTTGTCAAACCTGGGTCAAAGTAAAAATTTAATAATATTGACTGTAACTACCATTAATAGAAACTATGTCAAAGGAAACCATATAATGAGATCCTTTAATATCTTTAGCAAAAATGTATTGTGCATCATTTAAATAAGTAACTTCAGTTATTCATAACCTCTTCATTGTGAAATCTTCAAAGTAATGGAGACCACACATCTGAGGCTAAGACATATAGTGGACTATACTATATGACAAACATGAGAAGAGAGAAAGCACCTTTCAAGTGTACCAAACATGCATATGATAAACATGAGAAGAGAGAAAGCACCTTTCAGGTGTACCAAACATGCATCACTGATGTCATTGAAGCCCAAATTTAATACCTTCAGGTTGCCAAGCTCTAAGAAAAATAAGATATGAAAAAAGTCAGTCATCTCAGAATTTTTTAACTCTATAAACATGCAATGCGAGAATACAAACAACTTACGTGAAAACTTCTCACATCCATCATCAGACAAATTGCATCTGCTAAGATTCAGATATAACAGAGATGCCAGAGCTGTGCAAAAAAAGGAAGGCCCAATCAATTTTATGATCATGTTTAATCTAAATGTAACAAAAAGAAATGTATCCAACATTCATATGACCAGTCAATTGTTTTGAATACATCCTCAGAATGGCATTATAAAAGTTGATATTAAATCAATAGTGGATGAGGGTAAAAACTAGAGAAAAGAAACATCAACAGGGTATAATCAAATTCTGAAACCGAAATGCACAAGTTACAACCACAAGCACCAAAATACTAATATGTGAAATCGGAATGGTGTAGATGATTTAAATGAAAATTCAAATTTTAACAGTAAATATAAAATTGCAAACTACCCATCAAATGAAGAGAAGGATTAGCATTATGGATGCTAAGAATATAAACCTGAAAGAGAATCCAAGCATGAAGCTGTAACTGGACAGCCCTCCAAGTTCAAAATAGAAAGCTTCTGCAGACCTGCCGCATATTTAAAAAGATAAACAATGTCAAGGCAACTTAAGTTCAATAATAAGTAACAGTCAAAGCCAGAATTCCTATAATCCACAAATAGATAGAAAAATGCTACAGTTGTACCTATCGAGTTGAACAGGCAACATTACACCAAGAAGAACAAAAACAAAAACAAAAAACAGAATCATGATGAGGAGTTGTAAAATACATCAAATTTTCACGAATCCACAGAGGGAAAAAGTTCAATATAGCATTGCTATCATGAAAATCTAAGACAAATAAATCAACAATTCACAACTTAAAAAGGAGATATTAGAGGGACTTAATAAATTTCAATTTTTACAAAAAGGAATACTGGAACAGCAAATGTAAAGCATGAGAGGAAATGAAACAGTAACAACATACCTTTTAAATAAGTGATGCCAAAATCGGTGACCTTACTGCAGGATATCTGTAAGCTTTTCAAGTTTGTAAGCCCTGAAACATGTACATAATAGAATAAGTTATTCATACTAATCAAATTGAAGAATTAGCAACAGAAAAAGAGCAAGGCTAAAGTTAAGTCATTTAACAGAACCCTTATTCTAAACAAACTTCCACCTATAACTCCAATAAATTCCACACAGTGAAAAAAAAAATGGACTAAGGGCACTAAAAAATAGAGAGGTTAGATTTCAACAACTTTAAATATATTTGGTTGGCTATTGAAAGTTAAAATTCAGTGATCTACCAATCAGAGATGTTCTTAAATTGATAAATAAGGTTTTCACAATTATATCCAAGAATAAAGGTTGCACAATTGAGTCAACGGCTAACTTTCCATAGATACCTCTACCTAACAAAGATGGCATGGTAGTGTTATCGTTTGGGTAGTTTGTAGGTCCTATAATAAAGAATGCAGTAAAATCATTTGGATATGCATGTGTGTTTGTATAGGCCAACTGTACGTCAAGGTTACACAAGTTTATTATAAGGGAAGTTAAAAGAAATTATTGATATAGATAACAATTGTCATCATTCAATTGTATTTAATACATGGAACAGAGATTCAATTGTATTTAATACATGGAACAGAGATTAAGGGAAAGAGAGTTGAATGAAGAATATAAATATTCTAGCGAACTCAATTGAATGCCAAAAGCAGGAGAAGAATCACCTGAGAGAGGCTTCATATCTGCATCTGTTATGCAATTACACCATTTAATATTAAGAGACTCTAACTTTGTCAAACCTGCAAATTCATATAGTGACAATCAGCCACATATTCAATAATTGCCAAATGCCAACACAACATCCATAATAAAGATTCCAACATAACAGCTCCGTTAAAATGCTCTTACTATATGCTAACTATTTAAAGGGAAAGGCCAGACCCGTCAAAAACTCATCTGATTCTCCTTATGCATTCTCTGTTATTAAAACATATATACTACGTAGCACTGCAAGAAACTACCAACTATTCAAAACTCAAATATACTCAGCCACCAGGAACCCCTGTACACAAGAGAAAGAAATGGAGGCAAGGGGGAGGAAAAAAGAGGTTTACAACCGCTAAGAATGCTCAACATTCTAGATTATGTTCCTCAGAGTCAGAGGAGCTTTATGCCTTAGGAATGGAGAAAGGAAAAGATGGCATGCAAAACTCTTGTTTAGGAAAATCATCATCATAATATAAAAGATAGAGTCATACAAGTCCTAAAGATACGGTACCTTCAAAGGAGAAAATTACCTTTAATATGGACAAGCCCTCCATGAATCCCAGGACATTTCTCCAGGTCCAACTTCAGCAAGTTTACTAGGCCAGAGAAGGCACTCATTCCTTGTGCAGTAATCGCACTATTTCTCCTAAAACTGAGACTAGTCAAGTTTGAGAGACCTGAAAATTTTCATGCCATATGCAGGCCCATAGAAAGTTACTAAGAATACAAAATGGCTGAATGTTAATTAAAAGGGATAGTTGGGAGGAAAAAATAGCAAGACACCAATATCAAAAAGAAACAGTAGAAGATAGAAACCAGAGAGGATGGGAGAATGTAGCAGAAAAGTGGTCGAGACTAACAAAATTCCTTTAGCAAAACCAAACAAGGTCTGGCTCCTCTCAATTACTATTTGATCCATTATTTTCCACACAACTTTAATCACCATTCAGAGGCATGACTTCTGCAATTCATGGGGTGCTCTTACGCATATTATTGGTAACTAAAAGTTTACTGGAAATAACGAGAGAGAGAAGTAATGGAAGCAAGTCTATCCCAAACCCTTAGCCAGAGTTGCATGGTCATGCTGCATCACCTCTTGCAATAATGATACTTCTATTTCAATTTTGCCTATAATGGGAATCTTCCATTTGATTAAATCAGAATGGCAGAGCATTAAAAGTTTACCATTGATGTGTTGTAGCCCACGGTCAGAAATCTGGTCACAGTAATTTAAATTTAAGGCTTGGAGATTCACACAATCTTTGAGATATATCAATCCAGAATCACTGATATCAGAACCAGAGAGGTCCACTGAAAGTAAAGATGATCCTTGTGAAGAAATGACATCCATCCAATTGTCATTAACCCCGGGGTATTCTCCGAGGTAAAGGTCCTATGAAAAGAAAAGAAAACCTCACAGTTCAACCAAACTGATCACCAACTAAGAAAATCTTTACAAAGATGTTGCAATCCAACTTGCCATAATTTTTGACTAGTTACCTCTAAAGCACAATCTCGGAAAGCTTCAAGAGAAACATCAGTCAGACGTTGGGAATTAACTAGTTCATTAAAGATCTGCTGACTTAGATCTCTAGGGAGCATAGAAAATGAAGCATGATTATCTATATCCTGCGCGTGAACCAAGTTAGAAGATCAGTTAAGACACACATGAAGTGAGGACCAGACATAAACAAAGAGCAAAGAAGCTATACCTCCCGTATTTTATAAGCGCACAATTCCATAAGTGATGGACATTTTTTTCCTTTCCCCCTTTGAATTTCTACAACAGGTCTAGTAAATGTTGTTGCCAACCACTTTGAACTCCCACTCTTGCAATATCTTCCAGAAATTCCTCTATGTAAACCATCTTCATTGTCCGATTGGTCTCTTTTCCTAGAACAAGCTCCCCCCATCGAGAAAATACCTTGTGATCAATATATGTCATAAAAACCGCAGCAGAACACTAATCCATTCAATTACCAAAAATGAAAACATGCACTTTACTTCATCCTGTAAAAACGAATGAGTATCATTGTTAAAAATGTCTCGCAAATGACAATTTTCAACAATGCTTTGGCGTAAACCCAGCATATTATCAGGCAAAAAAAATCTGTTTTTGACAACAAGAAAACTGACTTAAACACCAGAAAGTGCAGCTTGTAAATCATATGGAAGACATAGTCACTTCAGTAAATAATTTGACAAAAGCATAACTATACATAGAAAAACACCTTAAATCACCAAATGTAAACGGTGAATCATTATCTTTGATCTTTTTCATATATCCAATACAATGCACCAAACAATAAAGAACTGAGAGGATGTTTCTCTGACAATAATGTAACAATTGGCCACTGTTGATAAAAACAATTCTATGAAACTAAAAGAATTATAATTGAAAAAAGAGATACTATCACCAATTATAACCAGAAGTTAGATTCTTTTGGACAAAAAAGTTGAAGGAGCATACGTTAATCCACCTTTCACAGACACAATCAACTCAATATAATTAATCTAACAACATTTTTACAAAAATATATATTTCTAGGAAGTATGGCTAAAAGATGGCAAAAACCAAATGATAGCTCATTATTTTAAAAAAAAACATTAAAAAAAACATAAAATCTCCGCTTAGTAGCTTCAAGATATTACACCGAAATTAATTTGATGTTAATCGCAATTTTGCAAATAAAAGAACTGATTTTTACTGCAGTTTTCCCCCTAAATTAAAATAACTACTATTCTCACATTATATAACTCAAAAACTGAGCTCCAAGTTATTACTTCAGGTGAAAACTAAAAAGTTATAAAAAGAAGAATAAACCTGAGATACTACTTTCAACCTTTAAGCAAAAAACAGAGTGAGGCCTTATATAAACAACAAAAAGAAAAATAAATATGGTGAACGGGACTATGAACGTCAACTACATACTCCGTTTTCCGGGAAAAATTTTTCCAGCAGAAAATTTTCCTGCGGAAAGAGCCAAAGTGCCAAACATCCCGTTGTCTTTCGACAATAACCATAGAGAAGTTCATAGTACTAAAATCTAACAAAAATGATCCACAGAAAAAATCATACAAAAGCTCCAAAAATCACAGTTAAGCATCGATTTTAACGGCCAAAATCCTAAAAAGTTGTATACTTTTGCCGTCAAAAACAAAAGCAAACAGATATGAATACCAAAATAAAGTTTTTAAAAACACAACCAAACAAAAAAAACACCATTGCAGTACCTTATTTTCATGATCAAAGCCTTGAATTGATTTTCTAAGGAAGAACAAGAAAATCAAAACAAAAAAGTTTTAATCAGTGATCATAAAACACTGAGAGAAAGAGAGAGATGAAAAATAGAAGCTACTAAAAAGAAAAACAGAGAGAGCGTAAATTAGCAGAAAAGAAGCGACGTGGTTACCATCCGAATCAGAGTCCGGACGAACCGATGATCGACACATTGGTTCGGAGTCAGGTTCGGACGGTAGTTAGGTGCACTGAAAAGGATGATGACTTGAGAAGAGATAAGAGAAAAAGTAGAAGAAAGAGTGAGAAACTTTGGTGGGTCCCACATTTATTTCTTTTAAAAGATACTCCGTATTTTAGATTTTTCTTTTGGTTTATCCAAAATGCGAAAATGGAGAGGCGGGCGTAGGGTCCACGTTGCGGGATTAAGGATAGAATACTTTGTTATTTACACGCAACGTTTTGGGTTTTGGGTTTAATTTATGATTATTAGGCATTGATTGGTTTAATGAATAATTGATGGTCATTAGTAGTAATAATGATTAAAAAAATTAATCATGGGATGATTTTGTTATGCAAGAAAATCTTGGCTATTGGATATTTTAAAGGAGGCTGGTGTCACTTGTTTTGGTTGGTTTTGGTGGGTATGATTGAACGTGGTTTTAGAATTAGTCCATTTGGATAAATAGGCATAAATAAGAGTGGAAATTTTTTACTATATATATAAGAATAGAATGAAAAGATAATAACTTGGTGTAAACTTGTTTTATAAAGTGTTGAATCCTTGATTTCAGTGATTATACAAAAAAGTTATCATATTCTTTAATCTCTATTGAGCTTGTAGACTTTATACTTAACAAAAGTTAGGTTTAATGACTATTTTTCCTCCTAAATTTTCATGAACATTTCCCTTTGGAATTTTTAATTTGAAACTTATATCCTCTAAACTATCAAAATTGAGACAATTTTCTCTTGTTCATAAAAAATTAGTGATGTGGCTCAAAAATTATTGACGTACTAGCAGCATTTCTCAAGAAAAATTGTCTCGATTTTGATAATTTAGGGACAAAAGTTTTTTTTAGATAAGAATATTTTCATTTCTTAAAGAGATTGGAATTACAAACGCATAGGAAAACCCGTACACCGCTACATGATTAGCTACATTACCAAAACACTAATCTATGAGCCAACAAACCCCTTCCCCAACAAACCCCTTCCCCAACAAACAAACCCAGTGAAATCTCATTACAATTCAAATAGATCTCTATACCCAAACATCTAAATGAGAATTCAACCAAAACTAGAAACTATACCATAAATAAAATACCTACCTACTAAATAAACAAACAAATTACAAACAAACTCACATTTCGTGAGAGTTGAACCCAAGACCTCATAGTCTAGGTAGGCTGGAACTAAAAGTCCAATACTCTACCACCAGGGATAAAAGTTCGAAATTAAAAGATCAAGGGAAAATTATTCCAATTTTCATAATTTAATGACTAAAATTTCCAAAATAAAAGTTGAATGAAAATTTTTTTTTTTTTTTTGCAAAACTTTAAGAGGGAAATAACATTATTTTTTGCTGCTCGTTACCATGATATTGAAATGAACTACACAATAGGAGGTAGTTCTCTCCTTTCTCATAATTCCACCTCACTCATCCCAAGATTCGAATCCGAGACCTTTCACAAGAAGTCTAAAGCTTTTAATAACTGGGGTGTCCCATTGGGGATAGGGAAATAGCATTATGCGATAAGTTATTGCACTTAGTTCCTCTACTCAACTTGTTAGACTTTGGATGTAATGAGACTTGGGACTAAAATGAAATACTAATAATAAATTATAGATTTTGTGCCAAAGCATTTCACTCAAATAGTGTATGCACAATCTTTTGTTTCATAGAGAGTTATGAATCTTTTATCTCTAAATAAATATTAAATATAAGAGATTATAAACTTTATACTTATGATCTCAATTGCTTGAACTCAAACACATTATTAACATATTATAAATCTTAGGGGGTTTTATGTTTAGTTTAGGATGACTATCATGCTTTATTGATTATTTATTACAAACATGTGATGACTTTTTTTTTGTTCAAACATGTGATGACTTTTCAATTTTATTGAATTGACAATTTATATATGATGATAGAAAAGGTTTTGATTTTAGACCTATGTGATAGTGATCGAAATATGCAAAAAAGAAGAAAAAAAAAGTCCTCAAGATAGTTAATAAGTAGTAATAGTTTATTTCTTTTAAAGATCTTAGTATTTTTTGTTACCAAAAAAAAAAACTTTTTCCCCATTTTTGTTTTGTTTTGTTTTTTGTTTTTGTTTTTGTTTTTGTTTTTTCAGATTCCCCTCAAATGAATGTTGTAAAAGTCAAACACAATAAGTTTGTTAAAGATCATTGGGCTTCATGCAGAAAAAAAAATGATCATTGGGCTATTTGGATTTATATGAATTTATGTTTTAGCCCATCTAGAAAGCAAAAGTATTACTATGTCCTCGCCTCCTCGGCCTTTTTAGATCTTAGGCCCTTGTAACCAATCAAACGGGTTTGAGTTTAAGATTTTTGGGAGGACAAGTGAGTTTAATATTATCATCGAAACAAAAAAACCTACTAGTAATTCTGTAATTGGTGTTTTTATATTTCCACCAATAAAAAATTGATGTTTATAGAGTATGAAACAAAACTATACTATAATAAAATTAAGTGCCCTCCAAGCCGTGGAGCAATGTTTCAACATTGAAACATAACAAAAACTATATATGAAATTAACTCGTACAAAAGTGAATTGATATAGGAGACATGGTCCATATACAAAGGTACACTTAGCTAATAAGTCAGGTGTAAGGACTAAGGATCTCAACTAAGGATCTCATGCTTCATGTACGAATATACCTATCAATTGAGCTAATGCCATCTCTAAGGAAGACGACAAAACACTAAATTGGTGTTGAAAAAGGTAAAAAACCTACTCCAACGAGACGGCATATTTCAACTCCCAAGATGCACCAAAATGAAGGATGAATAGTAACACTGCAAATTTAACTATTCATCAAAACGGCAAAAACCACCATTTTTTTATATTATTTTAATCAATTAATTTAATTACATTTATATCCTTTTTACACAATTTATATTTTGATTTATATTTACATTTATGTATTGAATAATTACAAAAAAATTATATTATTGGAAAGAGTTAATTGAGTCCTTTAAAACAAGACCAATATTGAATATGTTTTTTTCATAATTATTATTAATAATTATTTTTAAGACTTAATTTTGGGGTTAAAAATTCAACAATTTAACACTAAATCCACATACAGTAAAACTTGAATTCTTGACCTCATTGTTAAGTCATGGTAACCAGTTGAATGAGTTGCATGGTGTAAGTAACAAAGGTATACTGTTACCGAAGTACCGAATACATACTTGAGTCCGTGTTGTAGCTAAGCTTAGAGGCTTGGAATAGTAATAAAGCATCAAGTTAAGCACTTGAGTTTTCTTGTCCAGCTTATACAATTCTGGTTTACATGTTAAAAAATCTAACCTGGATAGATCTCTCAAACTCAGATAATGTACAAACTAAATGAAAGTCTTTGAGCTAAAAAGAAAAAAAAAAGTAGTGGTTTGCAATTCTTTAATTAATTAATCTAAAATTTATTACTATTTTCCACCTAAAGTCTCTTTTAAGGAAAAAAAAAAAAAATGCCAGAAAAGAAATAGAAAAAGAACGAAAAAAAAGAAAAAGAAAAAGAAAATCCGACAAAGTGAGGGTATGGAGCCGGGAGCGTCTAGAAGACCAACACAAAATCTAAACCCCGAGTCCTCAGAAATATCTAAAACCCCGATACAGAAATTACCTCCATTTTTTTCCCCACATCCAAAGATAAACCCTTTCTTTTTTCTCTTCCTTCCTTCCCTTCGTTTACTCTCAAATCCCAGAAGCCGGGAGGAACCAATCGAAAACGAATATGGCGACGTTATCAATGGATATAGCCACAACTTTTTTCAACTTCACCGCCCGTTGCCGTCGTCACAACCACCGAGCTCCACTTTCAGTTTCAGGAATCAGAAGTGCCGTCATCCCTCTCTTTTTTAAACCTACCACCATTAGAACCCAATCCCTTTCTTCGAATTTGCCTCGCACGTTTGTCACTTCCTCCAATTTCTCCAAAGCTTACCGCCGTAGATTCTCGGTTTCTGCCACTGCTACTACGACGCCACAGAGTGAGGAGTCTGATGTTACCACCAAAATCCCGCCAGATAACCGTATTCCCGCCACTATAATTACTGGCTTTTTGGGCTCTGGCAAGGTAAGATTTCCATTTCTCCACTTTATTGTTAGCCTTGCCGGAGGACAAAATGGGCTTTGAAGTTTTGAATATTTTGACTACTGGGTTTAGTTTGATTCTGCTTATAATTTACCTGAGTTTGGTTTGTAGTCTTAACGAATTTATTTGAGTTTTGTTTTGGAACTAGCTAGCAGTAATAATTGTAAAATGAAGATAAAAATGTTGCCTTTGGTAGGATCACATATAGGAAGAATTGCCGAGTCTGTCATTTTGGCCTATAAGCAACTCTGTCCAATTTAGGAATTTCAAAATGCTTTTTAGTAGGTGCTAAATTAAACATATGAAAATTGGGGGCTTTTGAAATTATTTTGGTTAAAGTTAAATATATTTGGCTCAAATATGTTAAAACGTAATTCTGCAATGCTGACTGCTGAGAATGTTTGTGCAGCTATTTGTCTATTGTTATCTATATTTTGGCAAGACACAGTTTTTATTTTATTCTCTTCATAGGACTCAATTGTTTCTTTTTCATGTCATTAGAAAATTGTATCAGTTGGCTGGTTGTATTGATCTACTTCTTTGTGTTGATGAACAGACGACATTACTCAATCACATCTTAACTGCAGATCATGGGAAGCGCATTGCAGTTATAGAGAATGAGGTACGAAGTTTAAGTCCGCTTTAAAATCCTTTGCTTGATGTGATACTGATCAATGGTTACTATTAGTTATTCTTTTGGAAACTCATTATAGTGGGTAGGTATTAACAAGTAATTTATATTTTTTCAATTTCAAATTTTCAGTATGGTGAAGTAGACATTGATGGCTCTCTTGTTGCTGCAAAATCTGCTGGGGCTGAGGATATAGTCATGCTTAACAATGGATGTCTCTGCTGTACTGTAAGGGGTGATCTTGTGAGGATGATTGCAGAGCTAGTCAATAAGAAGAAAGGAAGATTTGACCACATTGTGATAGAGACTACAGGTTGGAATTTTCTTAAAGATTTATGAGATATTTATGAAGGAGACTAATGGTTGTTTAGTTGTCATTGTTTATGTATCTCTTACTATATTTTTTAGCTTGAGGAGTTATTATAGTTGCTTACTTACATACTGTTTTCACCTTATCAGGATTGGCAAATCCAGCACCAATCATTTCGACATTCTATGCCGAGGATCAGGTTTTCAATGATGTCAAGTTAGATGGTGTTGTTACCTTAGTTGATGCCAAACATGCTGGTTTTCATCTAGACGAGGTCAAACCAAAGGGTGTGGTAAATGAGGCAGTGGAGCAGATTGCTTATGCTGACCGTATTATTGTAAATAAGGTACTTATGATCACTAATTTTGTTATGTATGGTGAACTTGGTTGAGCATTTTGAAGATTAAATTGAAACACTATGACTTTAGAAAAATCAAATTTAATTTACATATCCTCTTAAACTTTAATTAATAGCACATTCTCTGCTGCTATAATTTCATTACTTGAAACACTTATGAGATTAACTGATGCATTCCCTGGTAATGAATACGCTGATCTAAGTATCATGAAGCACTTGTCTTCATCATGTTAAAAGACAAAGCTTCCTTTATTTTCCTATTTTTTGGTGAAAATCTTCCTTTATTTTCTGGTTCTATGGTTTACCAAAACCACCCTAAATGTAGAAGTGGTTCATTTCAAACTCCTATTGAATGTGTTCAAGAATTTCGTTTTTCTTCTTTTTTTTTTCCAATACTGAAATTTGTTTCTCTAGTGACTGTCTGATATGATTTTCCATATTTTGGCTAGACTGATCTTGTTGGAGAGCCTGAAATTGCTACTTTGGTTAAACGGATAAAGGTGGGTATTCTGCTTTTGTTGTTTATTATTTTATTCGAGCTCTTGATGCTCATAGTTATGAGACATGTGTATTTTGCATAGTACTGATTGAACATTACATTGACTGCCCTGCTCTCAGAACATTAATAGTATGGCTCAAATGAAGCGCACAGAGTTTGGAAAAGTTGACTTGGAATATGTTCTTGGCATTGGAGGCTTTGATCTGGAGAGGTTATCTTCTGCTGTTAAATAGCTCCATTTTAGCGAATGCAATGATTATAATTTTTATTTTGATGCTGCTATTTTTGCTATGTATCATGGAACATATTCGTTAACTGTTGACAGAGTTCATTCACTCTTACATTTGTTCTTAAATCTGCTGGCTGAACTTCTTTCCCATTTGAATTTACCAGTTGGACACCATTTTAAATGTACACTGTCAAGGATGGTAAAAGAATCCGTGTTTTTTCTTTCCTTTTAATTTATCATCTAACCTGCTTACTTTTCTTCCTTTGAGAAAAGAAATGGGTGGGGAGTGGTTGTGTTTGTGGTTTTTCAACAATATCAGAAAATGCAAGACTGTCTTTTTTTGATTTGTTGGGTAGTTCATGCCCGTAATACTCTAGATTAGGAAAAAACGAGGACATATTTTGATGATGATTTTTTTTAATCTACTTAGAATTCTTAGTCGCCCTTTTCCTCCTAAATTTTGGTTTTCCACTAACTTTTTCTTAAACTTGGCAGGATTGAGAGTTCTGTCAATGATGAAGGTGCAAAGGATGATCATGCTCACCACAATCATGATCACGATCATGAGCACGACCACGATCACCATCACCATCATCATCACGAACATGACCATGACCATGACCATGGTAACTTTATTTGTCTTGATACCCAAATGTTAATTTGCATGCATTTTAAATGTTTTGTTCAATTATCTTATGTTTGTCTTTGTTAGCCATAGGACCATATCATATGTACACTATCAGTATTACCCATGAAGAGGCCTTTGGTTGATTTTGGACTACTTTCTGGCTATAACCTGTAGTCTGCTTTTACTATTCCACTTATACCAAAATTAATGCTTTTCATCTTTGTGTTCAGAACATCACCATGATCATCATTCCCATGACCATACTCATGATCCAGGAGTTTCCTCAGTCAGCATAGTTTGTGAAGGAAGCTTAGATCTTGAAAAGGTTGGTATTGAACCATACTTATCCTCCCATTTAGATAGATGTTATGATCCTAATAATATTCTGGACTTAGAACTGGCCTATTAATGCTGGATTTCTCTGGTAGTGACAGGTGCTTTATAAATTGGTTTCTTGTAATTTTTATCTTTGTGGTTAGTATGTGTTCAGATGGATTGATGTACTTCGACTAATTTTCTTGCAGGCTAACATATGGCTAGGTACATTGTTGTTGGAACGTAGTGAGGACATATATCGGATGAAAGGTCTTCTTTCTGTTCAGGGTATGAATGAGAGATTTGTCTTTCAGGTAAGCCAAGTGCCTTTTCTGTTTCACTGGTAATTTTCTTATAGCCATCTACTGTTCCAACCCATCAATTAAGAATCTATCTGTCATCCTATAATATATATTGTTTTTTATCCTATAATATCCCGTTCCCTGCATAATGAGTTTGAAAAACTAAATATCTGTACTTTCGATTAATTTTGGTCGCCTACACTAGTATAAAAGTGCCTGGCTGTTATGGGGTTTCACCAACTTTGTCTTTCTGTTATGATTTTAATGGAGTTTCAATTTCAAAGAGAGGAGATCCTGAATGTTTTTCCCTCCTATCATAAATAAAACACACATACTGAGGAAACTGACATTAACATATTGCCTTTGGACCCTTCTATCTATTACTTATTTCTTTTAAAAATGGTCATTTAAATAGTAAGGTGCATGGTTTAGTGCTAATTTTTCTTGTTCAGATGGTCTTCAATATTTAATTATTTTACAATTCGACAGGGAGTTCACGACATATTCCAAGGTTCACCTGATCGGTTATGGGGTCCAGATGAACCAAGAGTAAACAAGATTGTATTTATCGGGAAGAACTTGAATGCAGAGGAATTAGAGCAGGGTTTTAAAGCTTGTTTACTATGATCACTGAATGAAACTACATTTTGACCTTATATTAGTGAACCGGCTCCTCTCTATTATATGTTTATGAATGCAAAATACATGAATATGCAAACATGGGTTGCTTGCAATTGCAATGTATCTGCTATTAGAGACTGAGGATTTCTCAAATGAAGAAAGTTCATTTTTTGCCTTCTACTGGTTTCATCAATTAATCTGTTTCATGTAAGTTTGCTGTTAAAGATTAACAATGTTTTATTCACGGCGAGACTCCCTCTCAAAGTTATTTCTAATATAGGTAAATTTTTTTTTTGGGTAAAAATATATAGGTATCTTCAAGCCATAAAGGCTTCATGGAAAAGGGAGGATGGATGCTGCGCAAATAGCAAGTTTGCATGTCTTGGACTAGCCTTTTGCCATTAAACCATAAACTTTCCAGCTTTTTGCCAAAAAAGTCAAAAAAATGGAAAAATGGGTCGACACTCTATGGGAAAACCCAATGAAAACATAGGGAAAGATCCACAAACAAGAAAAACTACAAAGTACCAAGGAAAATGAAGTTAACATATTATGATTTTTTTTCTTTTAATCCAACAAGATCCACAAACACAAGAATTTTAAAATAATAAAAAATGAATAATAATAGTGAAAGTGGAGAAGACGACAAAGAAGTTAAAAACCCTAGGGCCATGTTCACTCCCTCTCTCACTCTCTTAGATTTTCCAAGTGAAAATCACCCAAATCCTTTTCTTGTTCTCACTCTCTGTTTCTGTCTCTAGTTTAGAACTGAGATTACATTCCAAAAATTCAAATGGAGGTGGAAAAAAATCTTTCCCAAAACAGGATTTTATGCTCCCTGCTAGAAGCTCTGGTAGTGCAGCAAATTACTCTGCTTGCTCAAAAATCTCTTCTTTGGCTTCTCCTTCTGGTATATTCCTCGCCTTTTCTCATTTTCTATACTACTTTTTGTACGATTACTTTAATTTGGACAGTAAGAAGCAAATGTTTTAGTCAATGGGTAGTATTTTGATTAGCATGAGTAGGTTCCAGTTTTGGGTCTTTGTAATTTTGGTGCATTTTTCTGTTGATGGGTAATTTCTCAAATGAGCATGGTAACATTGGATTATTTTGCTAGACTTATGTTCTGCTTCTTGAAATATGGTAGTTATGGTGTTTTGAATATATTGGGACTTTCGCCCCTTCTTCCCCATGATCATTAGGTTGATATGCTAATGCAAGGAAAAGGAAAGATGGTTGGAGTTTTAGATAGTTGACTGTTCAAAGGTTATTTTTTTCTCAGTTGTAAGCATTTTTGTATGAACTGAGCTTTGTGGTCCTATCTTCCTATGGAGTCAATTAGCTTCGGTAGGCCAGAATTTTTCTTTCTCCCAAAATACAAATTAGCTCCAGCTCAAAACGTTTGAAAGTTATTTAACTTTCTCTGCTACCAATCAAGCAGTAATGCAAGGAGGATATGTCAAACCCCCTGAAATTAGTATTTTGATGCTCTCAGCTGTTGGAATGGGGGAACAATATGAGAATGAGTTTTAGATCTTAGGTTTTGGTGTTTGTGTTGTGGCGACCCGTAAATGCAATTTGTTGCTTAGTTTGTTAAGGTCTATTTTAGCTTTGCAGCTGATGGTGAGATATGCTTAGTGCTCTGGCTACTACCACTTCATTTAGTAAATAGTATGCATACAATACAACATTATGTGATTATATTTTTGTCATCTTTGTCCAACTGTTACTTAATTATAAGCTTTGTTCATCACTTTTCCGATTGTTTGGTCATATCTTAAGGTATATTGTCCTCGCTAAATTATTCCATGTTAATCTTCGATATGCATTTTCTTGTGTATTGCTTATTTGTTTATTTAATTCGGTGAACCGGTTGTTCTATTCTTTTATTTTAGAAATTTTAGTAATAGGTAGAATATGTTGTTGTTGCTGTATGATTCTTTAAGATGTTCTGCCATTATATTTACATATTTCCTTATATATTTCAGATTGGTTCTACCAAGTCCAATGATATAACCATTTCTATAGACCAGAGGTAGGGATGGACTAAACTGTTTCCCGTATTTGAGATTTTGATTAATCATCAAATCGTGATGTAATAAATGTAGTACAAGAGTAATCAAAACCATGTTTATACCAACTGCATTGCAGATTTCCTTTGGCCGAGCTAACTAAAATGCAAGAGCCTGCTTCTGAGAACAAAGATGCCGGTGAAAGTGAGGATGAAGATGATGACAATGATGGTGATCAAACAGATGACGACGATGATGATGCTGAGTCAGAAGAAGGGAGTGATGATGATGAGGATGATTCTGATGATGATGTTGAGACTCATGATGATGACGAAAGTGACGACGATGATGATGACGACGAAGATGACGACGACGGGGATGACGATGACGATGATGATGACGACGATGACGATGACGAGGATGATGATGGGGATGAGAAGCAGCAACCACCATCTAAGAAAAAGAAGTAAGATTCAGTTTGGTATTTTCATTAAGCTAGGAGTAGGACCCTTTGGAACATGAGTTGTTGAATTGAAGTAATTCTTTTACCCCCAAATATCAGGGAATTAAGCCCTTATAAATTATAAATATTTGCGGAAAGATGAATTGCTTGTAGCAAATGTTGAGCTTCGCCTTCATTCATTGTAGTAATCCATTGGTTTATTGTAAAACTACCATTCAAATCCTACATCGATAGCATGTTTGGTTGGTGGGAATTTTTTTTTTCCTTTTCCAGATCCCTTCTAAAGGGCTCAAATTCTTATGTTTGGTTGGAAAAATGGGCCAGAATATTATATCTGCTGGCATTTTGTCACACTACCAACTCAAATCCTACAATATTGCTATCGTCCTAAACGGCCCAAATAATGAGCGTTGCTTTCATTCATTGCAGTCATCCATTGGTACTTTGTAGCACTTCCAATTCCAACTCAAATCCTACATTGGAAGTTGAATTTTGTGAAAATTTGCTAGAGTAGAGACCATGAAGTAGCTTTGCAGTGCAAGAGAAATCCACAAAAGGCATCTCTAGGATTTTACGTCGTCTGATTTGGTCCCTTTTGAAGCATTTGTTCATCTGCCTTGTGGTTTTTGTGATCAAAGACACACCGAAATGAAATGTGTTTCCATGAAACCTGTGTGAGAACTGGCAGTGTGTTTGGATTGAGGGACCGGTAAATGGGATGGGACGAGACGGGAGGTCTTTTTGGTTAGTAACCCATGTTTGGATTGGAAATCAGATTTGGTGCATGGGTTTTTGAGGATCAATTTTGATCCTTCTTGATCCTTATAAATCCATATTTTTTGGTACTCCAAATTGGAGTACCAATAAGGACCAACAAACCTTTTATTTATAAAATGCTAGGTGATCCCTCGTATTCTTTACTTTTTATATTTTAATCAATCCAAACAAGAATTGGTCATTCCCTTCTTTTCCTTTAAAAACCCCTCATTTCCCATCCTATCCTATCTTTTACTGATCCCTCAAAAAATTTATCCAAACACACTGTAGATTTCAAGTAATGGCTTGACTTGAATCATATATTAGGTAAATTTTTTTGTCTATTCAAAACCATTTTTCAGCAAACTCAATAAATTATGTGATTATGTTTTTGATTCTTTTGCGTGGCATTAAAAATTAGTGCGACTGTTTGATGTACTGACAGTGTTTAAATTCTATACACTATCAATGGATCTCAAGCTGCCACCTCAGTGTGTAGCAAATTTCAAAACTTTAAAGGTCCTCCAAGATAAATATACAATAATTCTAATTATGTTAGCCTTAAATATTGCTTAATTCTTTCAAAAAAAATATTGCTTAATTAGACTAAAACTAATTATTATCTAGGTTAAAGAGTAAAAGTTCACCTATTTCTCCTGTTTTTTTGCTTTCATGGCAATTATATCCCTCTTGAATGTATGTTCTTAAAATTGGTGATGAATGAATGATTTTTTCTCGTGCCTTATTTCTTATCAAAGATTAAAAGAAAATTTAAGAAATTAGAAATGAAAATGGCCGATCTATATTCTACTTTGCAATCTCGATTTACATAGTCAAAACCATTTAAGAAGAAACAAGAAAATTCGATTGACTATTTCTATTTCATGAAAATTGAAATTTATAGATACTCCATTTACTTTGGAGGGCTTTCAAAAATTTATAGATTATTTTTGAGTTCATGATTTTAGTAAGATATTTTTGTCCAACGTCAATATCCTATCCTAAGTTACAATTTTCTCTTAATAAAACAATTAGTTTTGTCTAATACAAGTCAAGTCTACGGATGGCAATTTGGCAATGGAATAAATGGAATAGGACAAGGGTAACAAAAGTATCAATTCCTCCAATTTCTTGCAAATTACACGCTATTCGTCTAATTTCTAACTTAATCCAAGATACTACTACTCATACTAAGGAGAAATTATTAGGTAGGACGTACCCACCACATCATCTATGGGACCAATCAATAATATGAAGACAACTTATTAATTTTTTAAAACCCTATCCCATTAAAATCTCAAATTTGGGGGATTTACCCTTTATACAGGGTTTGTTTTAAAAAGTGGCTAAACCTTGGGTTAAAATCGTGTGTAAATTTAAGGGGTTCATTTGGCATGGCAAAATTCTATTGGTTAGTCCCATGGATGACGTGGTGAGTCCGTCCCACCTAATAATTTCTCGTTTGTTTGAGCGGTGCGGTGCTTATAAGCAGCTTATTTGGTTTTTGCTGCGTGCAAATAGCTTCTACGATCAGTTGGCTGACATGTCAAAGAAAAATGGTGAAAAAGCTATCTTTCTTTTCACCAGAGGGCTTCCCCTGCGGTGGTTTCTAAGCAGGTTATAACAGCTTCTGCTTATAAGTTAAACAATAATGATCTTAGCTCATTAATTTGTTTGGCCTATTTAAATATTAAAATTGCTTCTCTAAAACGGCAAATTACAGCAAGGGTGATTGTGTATTTTCTCTATTCTAATTTATCTGTCACTGAAATTTTTCTTGGAATAATTAACTTTTCACACCAAATCTACCCTTTCATGTTAGAATAATTTACTCCCATCAAAACACCCACTCTTCCTCTTACATGTTAGGCAGCAATGTATCATTAATTAGGAAAAGGATAAGAGGGGAATATATACATGCATTTAGTGCCCGTTTAGTCTATTTTCTTTAACAATTTATTTATTAAAAAAACTTAAATTAGGCCAAATAAGAAATTCAGAAGTATTTTCAGAAGACACTTATGTCGGTAGATAAGTTAGACCAAATATAAAAATCTTAAAAGTACACTTCTTTAGGAAAAAGAAATTCTCCCAAAACGACAACGACTGCTCTTGTGAAATGGAGCATTATCCTTAGTCTGAACTCTTCAAATAAATGTGCCACTTTTTCAAACCTCCAAGCGACAGACGCTATTGTAATTTTGTCTATACCCTTTTGCCAAGAATATTTCAAAGATGCAAAATTGCAATTTTCTAGTAACTTTCTGAAAGCAATATATTTGTGGAATTTTTTATTTGCAAAGGTTATGCAGGCATGTTAATTATGTTTAAAGATAAGCGTTGTCGCTGTGGAGTAAAGACTTGGGGTTGAAAAGTGAATATGACCCAGCCAATCAAAATGTGGCATGTGGGTAATCAAATAGTATACCAAATGAAAATTCCTATATAAAGAGTTGCACCTCCGCCATAAGATTGTAATTAAGCAGATAGATTACTATATACTATACAACAATGGCAAAAAAGAAGTTGTTTTTGTTGATGATATTGTTGGTCCAAATTATGCATGGGAACTTAGGTTGCCATGTTGAGGAGAGAAAGGCCTTGCTTGAATTGAAGGCTTATGTCAATTCAAATGGGAAAAATGCAGACCATTTTCTCCCTTCGTGGGTTGAGCAGATTGATTGTTGCCTTTGGGAGAGAGTTACTTGCTCCAACATCACACGTCATGTGGTTCACCTCTCTCTCGGCAGTCTCTTCTCGTCGCACTACGAAAATATCCTTCCACTTAACATTTCAATATTCCAACCATTCATGGAGCTAAGACTTCTTAACTTATCAACAAATGGGATTTGGATTGAGGATGGGCATAAGCGTAAGCTAATTACTTTCAAATTTTGTTTATAAGCTTCATTTCTTTTTCTTTTTTTTTATCTCATCTGGTATACAGAATTAATTTGCTCTGATTAATTATCCGGATCCGATCCGTGTCACGTACCTGGTCTTGGTGGATGAGTCTACCAACAATAAGCTTCATTTCTTTATATTGAATGTGGAATTGTTTTTGTAGGTTCAAGGGGCATGTTGAAATTGAAACAGCTGGAGACCTTGGATCTTTCTTATAACAACTTTACTAATAGCTCTCTCCACTCCTTGAGTGCTCTCACGTCTCTTAAGAATCTGAATCTCAGAATGAATAATTTGGAAGGACGTTTCCCTGTTCGAGGTCCGTAATTAAGTTATAGTAGATTATCATATATGCACTTTTACAAGTATCTATTAATTATGCATATATTCCAATATGATTTTTTATATTTTTGCAATCGCAATTAGATTGGTATTAGTATACGCCAAATTGATGACAAAATTAAAAAGTTAAGTAAAAATTGAATTACGGGCATATATATCTCCAAAGGCTGAAAGGCTTATGCGGAGAAAAAAAAAAGAAAACTATGGTTTGAAATTCAATTAAATGTTGTTTGAAATAATTAATAGTTTATTAATTAAGTATCATCTTCATGCAGAATTATCGGTTTTGGAAAACTTGGAGTCATTAGACTTGGAAGACAACATGCTTGAAGGCTCTCTAACACTGCAGGGTAATTTTATGGGAAATTATATTTGTATTTAGTTAAATGACCTTCGTTAATGCTATATTTCTTTGGTTATAATAAATTGATATTATTCAAATAAAGTTTGATTTGGTTCATAATCGTTTTAGATTTAAAATATTTATCAAAACTAAGTAAGCTGGAATACTTGGATCTTGGAGGAAATAAATTCAAGAGCAACGATTTTGTGATGTGTTTAGTATCTCTTCCGTCGCTTAAATCTCTCAATCTTAAATGGAATTATATGGAGGGCTGTTTGTGTGACCAAGGTATGTATTATATTTAATTTTTTTTTGGTTAATAACATTATTCAAATTATAAAGTTTGATTTGATTATATAAAAGTTAATGTTGACATGACATGACCCATATCTTAGATTTCAAATATGTTACAAAACTAAGTAAGCTGGAGTACTTGGATCTTGGAGGAAATAGATTCACCAACAAAGATATTGTGATGTGTTTGGGAGCTCTTCCGTCGCTTAAATTTATCAATCTCAATGGGAATTCTATGGGGGGCCCTTTGACTGACCATGGTATGTATTATACTATTTCTTTGGTTTATTATTTATTATACTATTCAAATGAAAGTTTGATTTTGACATAATTATATTATCTTAGATTTACAAGCTTTATCAAAACTAAGTAAGCTGGAGTACTTAAATCTTGGAGGAAATAAGTTCAAGAACAAAGATATTGTGAGGTGTTTGGGATTTCTCCCGTCGCTTAAATCTCTCAATCTTACTGGCAATTCTATGGAGGGCTTTTTGTCCGACGAAGGTATGTATATATCTTCATTACCAAATTGCTTTAATAGCTTTTTTATTTATATAAGAGATGATCATCTATAATTTTGTATTCTTTTATATGTTTGATAGATTTGAAGGAATTAACAAGACTAGAGGTACTAGATTTGAGTATGAATAATTTGGTTGGGAACATTCCATCAAGTGTGGCGGAGCTCACATCACTCAAGGCAATATCCTTGGCAGGCAATTATTTTAATGACTCTTTACCTGCAGGTAATATTTTTTTTTACTACTCATGAACATGATATTGAAATATATATATTACACGTTAGGAGATATGATATTGAAATATATATATTACACATTAGGAGATAATCCTCTTCCATCCCAAAATACGAACTCGAGACTCCAACAGGTAGTCACAAGGTTTAACTACGTACTTGTGTCCCCTCTATCGTTAATATACTAATTGTTTTCAAATATATTTTTGAAAAAATTGAAATTTTTTTTTATGAACTATAATTTTTACAGAATCCATAACAAGAGATTGATATCTTTCCATTAATTACTTGTCAGGAATATGTGAACTGAATGGACTTGAAGAGTTAGATCTTGCCTATAATAGTTTGGAAGGAATCATTCCTCCATGCCTATACAATATGACTACTCTTCGGTTCATTGATCTTAGCCACAATCATTTTGATGGCACATTCAACTTCAGTTCGCTAGCAAATCTCAACAAGCTTGAGATGGTCATACTCACTTGTGATGGTAACAAATTGAAGACAGATGCCGAATATGTTGATCAAATCCCATTGTTTCAATTGCGGGTATTGAAGCTCTCTCACTGTAATCTGGAATCCATTCCTAAGTTTCTTTTTCACCAATTTCGACTGCAAGCAATTGATCTCTCTCGCAATAACTTGAGTGGCACGTTTCCTACTTGGTTAGCTGAAAACAACACTGACTTGGAATTCTTGAATCTAAGAAGCAATTCCTTTTCTGGTCAATTCTATCCCTCAACTAATTCTATGAGAAATCTTCAGTGGATTGATGTCTCAAGCAATGAGTTAAGTGGGAAGCTTCAAGATGATCTTGGAAAGATATTTTTGAATGCAAAATTGATGAATTTATCCAACAATCAATTTGAAGGTAATCTCCCAAACTCCATTTGTGTCAATGGAATGCTAGAGGGATTGGATTTGTCAAACAATAATTTCTCAGGAGAGATACCTAAGGAGTTGTTCTCATCTTGCACCAACTTAAAGCTCCTAGTGTTATCTCATAATAAATTTCATGGTGAAATCTTTTCTACTAACTCAAGTTCTTTAAGGAACATCCAGTTGAGGGACAATCAGTTCACAAGTAATCTATCTCTCTCAAACATTTTTTATCAAGTTGCAGCAATGGATGTTTTGGATGTTAGCAACAATAAATTTGAGGGTGAAATTCCTAGTTCCATTTTTAATTTGAATTGGATAGGAATACTTGCTTTAGGGAATAATTTATTTGAAGGAGAGTTTCCTTGTAAAGGAAGGAAGCCCTTAAAGGTCGATTACTTGGACATTTCTTACAACTCTCTTAGGGGACCCTTACCTTATTGCTTTCAATCGAATTACTTAAAGCAACTTCATGTTGAAGGGAACCGATTCTCGGGTTCAATCCCAAGCCCTCTTCTGAATTTCTCAGCTTTGAGGGTGTTGAATCTTAAACATAATCACTTGGTTGGCAATATTCCATTCTCGATTAATGGAACACACGAACTCCGAAGCTTGAGGATTCTTTTATTAGGGAACAACTCCCTAAATGGTGCAATTCCGGAACTCGTGTGTCGATTGAAGAATATAAGCATCATGGACCTCTCTAAAAACTTCTTCTCAGGGCCATTACCTTCATGTTTGTACAATATTTCATGGGGGAACGTCGACATTACTTCCATAAGCCTCTCTCAAGAATGTCTTGGTGCCTTCACTCCTCCTCCAGACTATGAAGTAGATAGACATCTTTTAACTAATCCAGTTTTTCTTACCAATTTTGAATTTCCCAAAATGGAAGTTGAGGTTGATTTCATAACCAAAAATAGGCTGGATTTCTACAAGGGCAACCCTTTAGATTTAATGTCAGGACTTGATTTGTCATGTAACAATCTAAGTGGAGAAATCCCACCAGCCTTAGGGAGATTGACTTCAATTCATGCATTGAACTTGTCTCACAATCAATTGGTAGGATCCATTCCAATTTCTTTCTCAGAGCTTGCTCAAATAGAAAGTTTGGATCTTTCCTACAATGGGTTGATTGGGAAAATCCCGTCCGAATTAGGGAACCTCAATTTCCTTCAAGTGTTCGATGTGGGACACAATAATTTGTCAGGTGAAATTCCCCAAGCCACACAATTCTCAACATTTAATCAGAGTAGCTTTGAAGGGAACCCATTGCTTTGTGGAATGCAAGTGAAGAAAAACTGCAGCAATCCTGACCCTCCAGACCCAAACATTAACGTTCATGCGGAGGAAAGTGAAGGGAAATGGTATGAATTTGATTCTGTTGCCTTCTATGCATGTTTTGGTACCACGTATGTTGTGATTTTCCTGGCTTCGATGACTGTTCTTTACATCAACCCTTTGTGGCGAAGGAGATGGTTCCTTTTCATTGACAAGTTCATCTACTCATGCTGTTAGTTTGCTATTAGTTGTGGAATTAGCTTTTTTGTTGTAATTTTTACAAATGCTCCTCATGTCATGACTATTGTGTCATTTTCATCATTTTATTATGGCAAATATTTTGTGTGCAATTAATTAGGAAGTTGTTGACCAAGTGCTAGTCATGTATCAATCATATTATGTCATCTACTTAATTAAAACTAGAACTTACCGGCCGCACTTCGCGTGCGGCTATTTTATTTTATAAATTCTTTTAAGAAAATTCAGTTAAGAAATGAAATTTTGTTGTGAAATGATAACAAAACAAAGTAAGGAAGTAGAATTGAAGTATGGAAAAGACAAGAGAATAAAGAGACAATAGAACATGGAAAAGAAGAAAATATAAATAAGGGAGAAATTGTTCTCATTCATCTTATTCCATAATAAAGTAAGTAACCTATTTATAGACACATAGATACATCACCATAAATATAAGGAGATTAACTTAGTACATAGGTATATGTGTATGAATGAACCAAGTTATCAATCTTATCCATGATTTAATTAGATTCATGGACATCCACAACATACATGTATATTCATAACAAATTTATAATTAATTTATAATTATTTGATAATTTATTTTATATAGGAAAGGGGATGAATGTCTTTTAATTTTTTTTCAAACTAAATGAATACAAATATAATAAACAGAACATTAGAAAATTAACTATTGACACTTGTCAAAGAAAGCAAATGCCAAGTGGTGCTCAATGAGAGCTTTGTACATAAAATTAATAGTATGTTTAATTTAATTGCTTTTCTTGGGGAATTTCCATGAGAGAAGGTGATGTTGTTTTAAAATTTGTCTCCTTGAATATTACTTTTGGTTTACTTGCTTATAAGCTGGAGCGGGTCGTTTACCATTCGATCCAACTCCGCGTTGGTCCGACTCTATTGTTTAATCAATGAAATTAGATTATTTCTCTGAAAAAAAATTATTAGAAGTTAAAACTTAAGTAAACCTAGTTTTTTTTGGCACAATAAGTAAACCTAGTTTCTCACTAATTAAATTGTTTTTTTTTTATAATTCTCACTAATTAAATTAAGGTTAAATCATATAGCAAATATATAAGTCCAAATTAGTTTAGAATAGAGCCAGTAATTATATATAAAAGCCCCATCAATTACTAGAAGATCAAGTTTCGTTTTCGTTCTATTTTTTTTATTTATCTTTTTCTCCAGCCTAAAGAACAGAGTCTTCTATTTATCCAAAAAAAAAAAAAGAACAGAGTCTCTATTCTGTATAAATAAATATAATTAAGATAAAGATTGCAAGTTGTCAGCCCATTACGATTGGGATAATATTTTCCCAGACAGAGATCATAAAATTTAGGACTTCTTGTAGACGCTTAGAAAGTTGGAGTTCGTGCAAGTTGAATATCAAAGAGTTATCAACTCTGTTCAAGGTGGTGAGAAATTTAACTATAACCTTCTCTTTATTCATTAGAAATAGAAATATTTAAAGATTGTGTTATTTGATTAGATATCATTTGTTTTTATTACGGAATTTTGCTAGGGTTAGGTAGCTTTGATCGATTTGGTCTAGTCATTGTTTTAAGTCTGTTTTAAGTCAATTAAGTATGTTTAAGGCTTAAAAAGTCTGATCATAGGGGAAATAATGCAGAATTTTGAAGAAATTTTCTGTATTGAAACAACTAAACAGCTTAATTAGAAAGGTGTAATTGAGATTTTCCAGTTATCTATTTTCACAATTTTGAATTCTCCTTTCTTCTTATCCTTCTTCTTTGAGATTATAATAACTTAATTAAGCTTAATTGATATATACTTTTCTTTTCTGTTTGACAGTCGGTGCAACACATTAACAAAGTCTCAGACTAATGGATCCTCGAAAACCCCATTTTTATAAGCTCATATTAAAGGAGGCTATTCGATTTAACATATTGGTAAGCATGATCTTCTCTTCCCTTCCCCTCTATGAATTCCTTTAGGTTTGGTTGATGTATTGTAATTCTTTGTCGAATTCAAGAAAAAATTGTCATTAATTACAGTAAGTATAAACATTGGTTTAATGTGCAAATTGACTCTGGCATCATCCTAAATAATGCAATTTAAGGCTTCAACTTTTATTTAGAACAAATTTAATCTTTGAAGTTTGATGCATGGACTATTTGATCCTCTTGAGTCAATATTTGATAGTCATATGACCAAAATGTACATCTAATTTGAGCATCCAAAAGTTAAAAATTCAAATGTTGAATTGTTCCAAATACTACTAGTATATATACTTTAATGGATAACTTGTATATGAAACCCATTATAGATTTAGCTCTTTATTCAATGAATTTATAGAAATTGGTTCCAATTAATGGTTTTAATTAGTGACTGTATAGAAGTAGTACTTTTTTGTTTATTCCTATGCCAGGTACTAATTAAATTATGTATTGGTTTCAAAATTATTCTGCAGCGGTTTCCTACCAAGTTTGTAATGAAATATGGAGTTGAGATATCAAGTGAAGTGAAACTGAGAATCCCAGATGGTCGCACATTTGTGGTAGAAGTGGCAAAATTTGAGGGTCATAATGTTTGCTTGGTGAAGGAGGGGTGGAAGCAATTTACAGATCATTACTCTCTAAAGCCTTGCCAGGTTCTACTATTTCAATATGAAGGTGATAGCAGTTTTGGGGTATTCATATTTGATAAAAGTGCCACTGAGATTGATTATCCCAATTTGACTACTTGCCATGAAAAGGGTCCTGAAAGTAACAAGCAAGAAGAAGCTAAAGATGCTAATCAGATTCCTGCAGATCATGATGATGAGGGTGATCATCAAGAACCCAATAAGGAAGATGATGCAGTAAAAAATGATGGTGACTTGGCTGAATTGGAAACATTTAATCAGCTGACTCTTATAGATGATGATGAAGAACCCAACAAGGAGAAAGAGGGTGATCAAGATGATAACTCAGTTGAAGCATTGAATAATCAGATTATTAATCAGGCTCCTGCAGATGAAGAACTCAACAAGGAAGAACAAAGTGAAGAAGCTGAAACATTGTATCAAATTTATCCTCTGGATAATGGAGGTGATGAAGAAGAAGCCAACATGGAAGAGGAAGCTAATAAGGATGATAACACAGCTGAAACATTGTATCAAACTGATCCTTTGGATAAAGGAGGTGATGAAGAAGCCAACATGGAAGAGGAAGCTAATAAGGATGATAACACAGCTGAAACATTGAATATTCAGACTAATGATCAGACTCCTTTAGATGAAGGGGTTGATGAAGAAGGCAACAAGGAAGAAGAAAATAAAGATGATAACTCAGCTGAAACACTTAATCAGACTCCTCCAGAGTGGAATTTAGACAAGGAAAAAGAAGTTGAACATAATTATACTTCAGATTATGTGTTGAATCATACTCCCTCTGAGTTGAAAACGAAAAAGAAAGATCATCTTCGTCGCCTTCATAAGAAAGGTAGAAAACCCACTTCAGAGAAGGAGGAAGAAGATGAAATGTCAAATCAGAATCCACCAGATTCCAAAAAGGAGAGGAAATATCATCTTCGTAAGAGGCATAGAAAATCCATTTTAGACAAGGAACAAGACGAAGATGAAGCCAATAGCTCTCAGTCAAGTGAAATGTTGAGTCTGGAAGAAGAAGAAGATGATGATGAAGATACTGATGAAATTTTCAGTCTGGAAGAAGAAGAATCTGAAGATTCTGATGAAAATTTCAGTCTGGAAGAAGAAGAAGAAGAAGACAATACCTTTGTTTTGAATCAAACTCGTGAAGAGCCATCGAGAAAGAAACGTGGTCGTCCTCGTAAGGAACATCAAAAAACCACTTCAAGAAAGAGTAAGTGCAAGTGTGCAACTCTGTTAGAAATTCTAGTTGCTGTCCTAAGCTATGGTTGCATTTATTGTTCATTACTAGTAGTTTTGATTCTACTCCTTGGCTTGTGTTGGTTTTACGTGAATGAACAAAATCAGATACAAATGATCATTTTGAAGAGGTGTCGACTAGCGCTGAAGTTGGAGCCAAGACAAATTCTACAGCTCTTCAAAGAGCTTGTGCTTATAAACCAGACAATCCATCTTTCTATGTGGAAATGCAGCCTTCATACCTTAATCCCGGAAGAAAACTGGTAATTCTAACTTTAATTAAAAACATTGCAAATTGTGTTTTTGATCAGAAACATTAATTACTTATTATCTAGGGATGACATCTTTCAAATTGTTTGTTTGTGAGATTATGGTTTTCTTCTTTTCATTTGAATTTGCTTTCCCTTGCACAGGTTGTACCAGTAGATTTTATCACGAATCATCTGTTAAACAAGACCGGTAACATAACCCTTTGTTCATTAGATGGATCAAAAACGTGGCATGCAAGGTATCTACGCTATAAAACCCACAACAAATACACGAAAGCAGTGATCTATGATGGTTGGAGGGATTTTAGGAAAGACAATCAATTGAAACTTGGTGATGTCTGTGTCTTTGAGCTAACCGACCCAACTGATATTAAGTTGACAGTAATTATTTACCGGTTTAGGGAAGATTCAAGCTGCCCTTCCTTGTCAGGTGAGCAATATTCTAGTTGTTCATTTATTAGTCCTATTTGATGTAAATATATAGGATAAAATTGAAATTTATATTTATCATATATAGTATTAATTATGTTGACACACTTGTATATCAGGTGGAATGAAGTCTTCGGCAAAACAAAGAAGCAAAAACGATAATGAGCAGCCATTGGCTTCCCATGAGAAAGCAATAGCACTTCAAAAAGCTAAGGGTTTTAAATCCAAGAATCCTTATTTTACCATGGTAATGCAACCAGCATACCTTGGAAATAGATGGAGACTGGTAAGATTTTTTACAAAAACAATTTCAGTCCCTTTTCATGTTTGGGTCAAAATATTTCTCTAGAGAGGTTTTTATTGATTCTGTTTTTTTACTTTTTCACAGTATGTACCATACAAGTTCATCAAGACAAACCTGGATGAAAACAAGAGTCAAGTGATCCTTCAACTACCAGATGGGAAAAGTTGGGTTGTTGACTTCTATATTCTTTCAGTAGCCAGTGGACAAAAGAAAGCTCAATTCATTGGAACTAATTGGAAGAAATTTGCACAGTATACTAAGTTAGAAGTAGGTACTGTATGTGTCTTTGAGCTGATTGACCCCAGTGAAGCTTTATTCAGAGTCTTTATTTATTAAGCTGTAACATATACAAAGTTTTCAACTCCAGCAACAAGGTTGATTAGAATCTTTGTTTTGATTTTTTGTTGATTTCATATATAACAATAACAATTCAATCCACCTGAGTTTTCACTTTTTGGGTACAATGGGTTTACTTTCTTGTTACACTTGAGTCTCTCAACTCAAAATATACTAGCAAACAAAGGTAGATATTCAATATTGTTCATTTGTATTGAAAAGGATCACTGATTTAGCAGCAGATTAGCTATGAAATATAAACTCAGGAAGAAAAGATTGTGCAAGATTGGGTACAAAAATAGAATGTAACTGCATAAACCATTTCAGTTATTAACTAATAGGACACTAGATGCAACAAAGAAAAGTACCGGTACTAAAGCAATGACCAAGACCGGTATACAGAGATGCATACTACAAAGAAGAAATGATTAGAGAAGAAAACTGACCAAGCAATGATAATAGAGCTTGTGCCTTCCAATGTCAAAAGCAATAAAAAGGATCAGACTCGTATTCTTGAGTTATTCTTCTTTTTCCTCGAACTTTACAGAAATGAGTTACAAAACAGCTAAAGATGCAGCTAACCTGATTAAAGTATAACCAACTAATCACTTAATACAGAGAAGAATGAACCAAATTTAACAGTTCCTAACAAGTAGCACAGCATATGACTTGTATCTCTTTCTGCCTCTTTACCTCTGCAGAAGGAAGAATGACTGTTATCTTTTAATTTTGCAAAATGTAGTAAGAATAAGGAGCTCAAGAAATTTTCAGAATAAGAAAACTAATGGTCTTAACCTTTGTATAAAATGGTCCAAAATCAGTACTCCTATGTGTGGAACTCTGAAATTATCCTAGCAGAACTGCAACAATAGGAATTGGTTTCTGGTCTCAACAGGCAGCTAGAAACCTACAGAGCACACAGCTCTGCAACCAGAAATAACCAATCTATCCAGCTAATTTTGTGATAATATTACATTGCAGGATCAAGCTTATTTCCCAAGTATCTTGTTAAACCAACTTAGCACTTCTCACCAATTCTAATGAATGAAATTGAAATGCAGATGAGCCTACTGAAAAAGCATATGGATTATGGTTTGATACTCATTGAACCAAATTGCAATACCCTTGACTGATATTAAAAATCCAACTTTCTTTCAATTAAACAATTTGTAATGAATCTCTTGCCATGACAAGAAAGTAAAGAAATGAAAGTAACAATTTGTATTCATAACTCAAGAAAAATGAGAACCAATTCCTACTCACTGGCAAGTAATTTCCACATAAACATAAACTCTTATACACAATGGATGAAAAAATAGCATAAATTCTCATAATTTACTAGCAAAATTTCATATTTATATCAAACTACATTACTTTCCAGTTTACAATTACATACTCATTTGGGCAATTTCCCTGATAAGAAAACAGCAAACTTGTTAACATGAGAGTACTCAAAATCAATCCCATTCTCCTTCAAAAACCCTTCAATCAACTTCTTATCACGTTCAGGCTCTTTACTCTCACACTCAATCTCATAACTAACACCAAAATCATAAATTGTTTCATCAACCTCCAATTTCAGCCCTTTCCAATCATAAACCCCTCTCACATTCTTAAACCCACCCAAGCAAACCAATTCACCAACCCTAAATTCACCCACAACCCTTTTCATTATCTGGGAAGAGCTTGACAAACCCAGCAAGCCATTTGGGTTGGTCAAGAAAGAGCGGCCGAGAGATGGGTCGATGGGCTCTTCGAGTTCTTCGACTTTGCTAATGCCTTGGGATAGCTTGGGCTTGGACTTGAGGGAGAGGATGGAGTAGGCGTCGAGGTTGTAGAAGCGGAGGCGGAGGGCGGCCTTGTTGGAAGCGAGTGTGGTGGTTGGGGTGTCGAAGAAGATGTTTTCTTGGGCGAGAGTTTTGGTGTGGAAAGGGGAGAGGAGATTAGAGAGTTTCTGATGAGAGTTGGAGTCTGGGAGGCGGAGCTTTACTTCCACTTCCATATTGGAATTGTTAGAGTTGAGGGAAAAGCTGGAAACTTTGGAACTTCTAATTTGGGGTAGTTTCTGTTTCAGTTCTGTTTTGTTCCATGCTCTTAGGAGCAGGCTTTTCACTTTCAGCATTGTTGGGTTTAGTTTAGTTTCACTTTTAGCCTCAAGATGACTAGATATAGTATTGGATAAGATGTTAAAAACAGAGTACTAAAATTGTTCTCATAACATCTTTTCAGATAGTAGTATTAAAAAAAAGGGGTTGCTAAATACCATCCTAGTTTTGCTAAAAATCGCCCCATTTTTTACACTTTTGTCCTTTACATTTTACCCTTTTTACACTTTTACACTGAGCCTCCCCATTAGGATGGCTCAGCCACGGCGGAGTGGGGAGGCTCAACCACGGCGGAGC
>AWWV01014976.1:0-38100 GCA_001974805.1 Corchorus capsularis
GGCAGGCCGCCCCGGTGGGACGGCTAGACCAATTTTCTTTTAAAAAAAATAATAATTATTTTAAAAAAAAAAAAATAGCCGAGCCGCCCCATCGGGGCGCCCTGCCGTGGCGAAGCCGCCCCAGTGGGGCGGCCTATTCATAGTGAAGCCACCCCAGTGGGGCGGCCTGCCCAATGGTGAAGCCGCCCAAGTGGGGCGGCCTGCCCATGGTAAGCCGCCCTCTTGGGGCGGCACGGGTCATCAATCCTAAAATTCGTCAAAAATTGCATTTTTCTGAAATCGTCATCAAAATACGGCACGTTATCGTTCATTTTTCTTAAATCGTCATCAAAATATAACACGTTAACGCTATTCTACGTTCGTGATAGTTTCAAGATTAGAAAATGAAGCAAAGGGCAAAAGCGTAAAAAAGCGTGAAAAATGGGGCGATATTTAGCAATCCAGTAAAAAAAATCATACTTCCAAAATCCAAAATGTTTTATCAGATGAAAAGGTACTTGATGTGTTTGAGAGCACAATGTGATAACCCTTTTAGATTAACTAAAGCATTTGGTATCTGAGATTGTTAAGGATTGTATCCTAATTAGTGGAAGAAAGAGTCCAATCGATGTCTAATGAAGCTACATCATTTTAATCAACCTCTTTATTATATCTTTTAGTACGAATCTTTTGATATTCTATAACTACATTGGGATTTGATTGATCTGAATGTGAGTCGCGTCGGACTTTAATTTGAGTAACTAAACTCTCAATACCTATATATACTATATATTATTTTTAACTACTATGGAAATTACTAAAAGGCCAAATTGAGGATTAATGTGGTGTCACCTTTTGGTCATTTTTGGTCTTTTCTCATTTTTCGGATGACTAAAAAGCCCTATATGAGTTTTCCACATTCCTTTTCATTCTACCCTTTTTTGTAACTACACATTTCCCTTCCTTAATTGTTTTTAATTAATGTTTAAGGTTTTTAATTAATTGCTTCTAAATCCTAAAACGTTAGTTACTTTTAATTAATGTTTCTCTCGCTGTTTTCTTTTGTCCTCTCACTAACTCAGTTGCTGCGTCCTTTCAACTCCTCGGTGCTGATCAATCTTCAGATTTGCCAAAAATCGAACATTTCCATCACTTCCCTCTGTTTTCAGCTTCGTATCTCTTTCCTCTTTCTTCTCCATCTCCATCCCTTCAATATAGACCGTTCAATATTTTCCCCTTTCTGAATTAAAACCACCATTCGTTCAATGCGAGTATTATTATCCAATTAAACAACATATTTTATTACCTTTTTGCACTTCCTATTAATTACAAATAAAAACATGTTCTTTGACCTTATTAATTTTGCATGTCTAAAAAGTTAGCTTACAAAGATTTATGCCAATAGCAAGAGACAACATTAAAACTAATCCATTTAAATTGCATTTTTACTGCAACCTTATATAATTCAATCAATTAATCAATCAAGTACCACTCTAGAACAAAAAATGTTCTTGGCCCTTATATAATTTCAATAAATTAATCAAACACCACTTTAAAATAAAGAACGCCCGTAGCGCTAGCGCGGGTTAATATAACTTGTTATCTTTATTTACAAGACTCAAATTTATAATTTTGTTTATCATGGCCCACTTTTAACAAGGGATGATGAAAATCCAAATGAAAAACATCATTAGGAGAGTGTTAAGTGTCATTTTTTTTTTCTACTATACCTCCTAAGAAGGCCAATTTATCCTTAAATTTAGTATGCAGAGAGAATTGGGAAGTAGGAACAACATCCCATTAAGGGAACATATCTACAATGTTTACCCAAAAGTCTTTTTATCTTCTTCTTTACTAATACAAGGAATAATGATTTTATTAAGTTCCAGTCGGAGGGTGATCGGGACAGGGTTGTAGATGGCTGCCCGTGGAAATTTGATAATAATCTGTTACTGTTTGCGGGCTATCGGGGTGATTTGAGACCAGATCAGTATCTTTTCACCAAGGGGCCATTCTGGATTCGTGTTTATGAATTGCCTATGGGAATGAGGTCAACAGCAACTACCAAAACGATTGGTGAAAGGTTAGGTGATTTAATTGAAGTGGATGATACTCTTGAGGAGGATGGGTGGTCGATGTTCATCAGAATACGGGTTTCCATTAATATCAGAAAGCCTCTGAGGAGAACCATAGCGGTGAAAGGGAATGATGGATTGGTTCAAAGGATATTATCTTATGAAAGACTCCCTCTTCTATGCCCGATTTGTGAAATTCTGGGTCATGAAGAATCGAATTGTGAGTCTCCTGATGCTGGAAGTGTTCGAGAGTCCTGTTTGTATCCATATGGCCCTTGGTTATGTGCCTCACCACTCAAATGGCGGAGGGAGGTAGTGGGAAGTGAGGCTTTCCGCCAGTTGGGGAAAAGTTTGGGAATTAAGCATAGAGCGGAACCTTCATCAGGCGGTGGTAAAGTCACAAACCGATCACTGTTTGTTCATTCATAAACAGCCAAGGCTACCGGTCGGAAGTTGTTGCAATTACCGGAGGGGAAGACACCGGCCATACAATGGGCATTCAATGATGAATCCCGTGATCATCGGGAAGCGGTCAATAAGGAATTAGTTGCCGATAACCTAGCTAGTTTGGTGGATAGGGAAAGGGAGAGATTTAGGGAAAAATTAACGATGTGTGATGGTGTGGTTAGAGAGAAGCGGGTTTCAGGGGATTTGGTCACTACAAAATCGCTGAATTTGCGAGGGAATGAAGGAGTTTTAATTGCCAAGGGTAGGCCTCATTTTGAAAGGAAGGAGTTGGATGTGGGGTATGAGACATTGGGTCAGAATTTGGGTCAGGATCAGCTAGACAAGGAAGACAGGATTTTAACGGCCCAGACTCATGTGGGCTGTGAAACTGAAATTATAGATGGGAATGAGAAGCGCGGAGAACCCAATTTGGGGTTTTTTTTTAAATTTTCAAGCAACGAAGCAAGTGGCGGAAGTTGAAGTATCTTCTGCTTCGAGATGCTCTGGTTCCCATAGTAGCACGAGGAGGAAAAAATTGTTGCCTCGTAGGGTTGGCAATGAGGGCAATAACAAGGCAACTAGTGTCATCTCTCTTGGTATGCGCATGGGAAAAGGGGAGAATGAAATCTTGGTTGATAATATGAGTGTGCGCAAAGATTGAAGAAGTGTAACACGTCCTTGGTATATGATGATTTAATGGCGGAGGCTGTTTTTCAGCCCCGCCAAGAGCCATGATCGCAATTGCTTGGAACTGTCGTGGGCTTGGGAACCCATGTGCAGTTCGTGCTCTTAAGGATCTGATTCGAAAAGAAGGTCCTAATGTTATTTTCATGTCAGAAACAAAATTACCTAGTAGGAAGTTAGATCGTATTCGTAGTAGTTGTGGTTTTCCTTTTTGTTTTGGAGTTGATTCAGATGGTAGAAGTGGGGGTCTTGCTATGTTTTGGGACGATACAGTGAGTCTCAGTTTGTTGAGCTATTCAAAGAACGATATAGATATGATGGTGGATGAACAAAATGGTAGGGGCAAATGGAGGTTAACGGGTTTCTATAGTGATTCAGAAACGGGAAGGAGGACGGAATCGTGGAATCTGTTGAGGAAACTTGCTTCTCATGATATTAAATCTTGGGTTTGTTTGGGAGACTTGAATGAACTATTATGGGGTTAGGAAAAGTGTGGTGGCCGGCCTCGACCTGCATCTCAAATGATTAATTTCCGACATGCTCTGGAAGATTGTGGCCTACAGGATTTGGGGTATAATGGGTCCGTATTTACATGGAGGAGGAGTCATATATCTGAGCGACTTGATCGAGGTGTGATGATGGAGCAGTGGAGACATATTTTTCCAGAAGCTAGAATAACTCATTTATGTTCTAGCGTATCGGACCATAATCCAATTCTTTTGAATACCTCAAAGAAGTCTTTTGCGATTAAAAATCGAAAACGTATATCTGGCCGGAAATTCTTTGAAACATCATGGTGCAAGGAAGCTGCGTTTGAAGATTGTTTGGTTGACAATTAGAGCAATAGAGTGGGTGTCAATTTGATGGAAAAGATAAGCAATGTGAGAGAGGCGCTCCGCTCAAATTTTGCTAGAAAAGTGAGTAGGTTTCGACAACAAATTGATCTGTTAAATAAAGAGTTAACATCCTTAGTTCAATCGAATAATGGTGATGGAGAGAAGCAAAGGAGAATTAAGGAGGAGCTAAATCAGCTTCTTGAGGAGGAGGAGGAGGAGGCGTATTGGATGCAACGGGGTTGAGTTAATTGGCTTCGCGATGGAGATAGAAACACTAAATATTTCCATGCTCAAGCCGATAAAAGGAAGAAAAAGAATTTTATTCTTGGCTTAGAAGGAGCAGATGGGAGATGGACAAATGACCCTGATGAAATTCAGCATATAGCCACTTCTTATTTTCAAGAACTTTTTAACTCTACAGAACCTAGGCACTTCACTGACGTTCTTGATAAAATTCATCCTCGAGTAACACCAGAAATGAATGATGTTCTTCTTTCAGAATTCACTGCGGAAGAGATTCATTTAGCTCTTAAACAGATGCACCCCACAAAGGCACCAGATCCTGATGGTATGCCTGCTTTCTTTTATCAGAAATTTTGGTCTTTTGTAGATAGTGATGTAGTTAATTTTTGTCTCAATTTTCTTAATGGCAATTTTTCTTCTGATGTTAATCATACTCATGTTTCCTTAATTCCTAATACTAAAGAGCCGAAAAATATGACCCATTTTAGGCCAATTAGTCTTTGCAATGTACTTTACAGAATTGTTTCTAAAGTGCTGGTGAACAGGTTAAAAGCTCATCTTCCGTTTTGTATTAGTGAAAATCAAAGTGCTTTTGTTCCAGGGCTTTTAATTATTGATAATATTTTGGTTGCTTATGAGTTGCTTCACACATTGAGAACAAATCAGATAGGAAAGCAGGGATGTTTTGCTCTATAACTGGATATGAGTAAAGCCTACGATCGGGTTAAGTGGGATTTTTTGGAGGCTATAATGCGACGCTTGGGTTTTGACGGTAAATGGGTGGATTTGGTAATGTTTTGTGTCCGTTATGTGTCTTTTTCTGTTATTGTTAATGGGGAGGTTACTGATAGATTTATGCCTAGGCGTGGGTTAAGGCAGGGGGATCCTCTTTCTCCATATTTGTTTCTGTTCTGCACTGAAGCGTTATCTGCCATGTTGCTTGATAGTCAGGAGAGTGGTTTATTAAAGAGGAGTGGTTGCTAGTCAAAATGGTTCGCGGATCAATCACTTATTTTTTGCCGATGATAGCCTTTTATTTGGTAAGGCAAATTTGGTGGAGGGCAAAAGGGTGAAGGACATACTAGCGAGATATGAAGAGTGCTCGGGCCAAAAGATAAATTTTGACAAATCAGCCATTATTTTTTGTAGCAATGTGCATGGAGATAAGAGAGCCGAACTCATGAATTTATTTGTTGTTCAGGAACAGGAATTTATTGAGAGGTATTTGGGGCTTCCTACGATGGTTGGGAGAAATAGAAGACAAGCTTTTGGAGACTTAAAAGACCAGATATGGAAGAAGTTACAAAGTTGGAATGTCAGAATGCTTTCTCAAGGGGGAAGGGAGATTATGATCAAAGCAGTATTGCAGGCCATCCCAACATATACCATAAATGTCTTTACCCTTCTAAAGGTCCTTTGTCAAGAAATTAATGGTTTGTTTTCCTGGTTCTGGTGGAAACAAAAAGGTGATAAAAAACCGATTTATTGGATTATTTTACCATGGTAAAAAACCGATGTAGAAGTAAGGATTTTGGTGGCATGGGTTTTCGAGATATGGAGGATTTTAATCTAGCTCTTTTGGCAAAACAAGGCTAGAGGTTGTTGACAGAATGTTCAGGCTTGGCTTATCGAGTATTGAAAGCTAGATATTTTCCACGTTCAAATTTTCTTGGTGCAAAACTCGGATGGAATCATTCTTTTACTTGGAGAAGCATTTGGAGCTCCCAGAGTTTGCTAGAGTAGGGATACGGTAGAGGGTCGGGAATGGGGCAGACATACGTATTTTCAAAGATAAATGGGTATCTGGCCTCCCCGATTTCACACCTCGGTTCGCTTGGGGAAAAATTGATGAAAACTCGTTAGTTATGGATCTTATTGATGATGAAACTAGTGGTTGGAATGTTGAACTTATTGAGAGTATTTTCTCTACCGAGGAAGCAATGGCCATTTGACACACTACATTGAGTAGAGTTTCTTTGAAGGATCGGATGGTGTGGCATTTTGATAACAAAGGATTTTATTCGGTTCGGAGTGGATATAGGGTTTTGTGTTCCCTACAAGATGATGAAGAGTTACAGGATTTTGAAGAATTGGAAATGGCTAAAAAGGATTTAAGACAGATTTGGAATGCACAAGTTCCTCCAAAAGTTAAGGTGTTCAGCTGGAGGTTATTCCATGAAGCTCTACCAGTTGCACAAACTTTAGCTCATAGAGGAATGGAGGTGGATCCGATCTGTTTCAGGTGTAAAAATGCCATTGAAACTTGTCTCCACACTGTTAAAGAATGTGAGCATGCTGAAATCGTATGGAAGAGGGTGAAAGAATTGTTTGACGGGGATTCTGGTATGGTTAATGATTTGCCGAGGGAAAAGTTGTTTGGTGATTCGGATTAGGGTGATATTGCTTTGATGACAGCTTGGGCGGTATGGAATGATAGAAACTTGGAATTTCATGAGAAAGAACGCCGAAACCCACATCTTACAGTGGAGTTCATTCGGGTTTACACCTTGGAGTTTCAAAGATGTAAACAGGCAGCTACGGTTAAGCCAAAGTCAAGTGATGCAGCACGTTGGAAAGCTTCACAACAGGGGGTTATTAAAGTTAACTTTGATGCTTCCTATCAGAGTTCATTGCATTCAGGTGGTTTTGGTGTGGTAGCTCGAGATTTTGAAGGCAATATTTTAAGTGCTGCAGCGGGAAGTTTGAACTATGTGGTTGACGTGTTTTCTGCAAAATGTTTGGTAGCAATCAAAGCAATTTTGTGGGCAAAAGACATGGGTTTCAGAAGCATTGAGATTGAGGGAGATGCCCTAACTATAATCCGGAAAGTGAACGCCTCGACAACAGACCTTTCGCCTATAGGGCCTTGTGTTGATGAGCTCAAATTTTACAGCTCTTTCTTTGATTCCTGTTGTTTTATATATTTTCCTCGACATGGTAATGCTATTGCTCATGCTTTAGCTGGATTGGGATCCTCTATGACAGAAGATTTAATTTGGATAGAGGAAGTTCCTGATTCAGTTTTAGATGTACTTCAAAACGATTGTAATATTTTACCATGATAAATGAAATCTCCTAGACCTTTTCCTCAAAAAACAACTTGGAAAACATTCCTTATAATACAGTGACTTTTAAATAGGTGATAATTTGTCAAGTAGTCATATTGTTAATTTGTATTCTATCTATAATTAATATAATTTGTTTCATTGTTAGCAAGTCAAAAAATAACATCTATTTTAGTGTATACATCAACAGGAAAGTAGTCATTTCTATGCTTGACTTGAGCAGCCTAATGAGTTGGCTGGCTACTGCATATAAAGTGGACTTTCTGCTTAATGCTTCCTTTTCCACCAACTGGCTAACTGTTTAGATTAGTCCATGGAACTAGAATACCGGTACAATTAATGCAATAATAATTTTGTCCAATTGGATATTAATTGTATTGCTTTAACTATACATTAAAAGTTCGAAAATTGTCTCATTATCGTGTAAAATACCTCATAAATTTTTTTTAACATATCAATAAAACAATAAAAATTTGTTATAAATATTTAAGGGCCCGTCGTCTTTATTTTTTCTTTATCTTATATGATATCAGAGTCCAAATATTTATTTTAAGCCATGTATGCTTAGTATATTGATAATCAACTCGGTAAACATTCCTTATAATACGGTGACTTTTTAATAGGTGATAATTTTTCAAGTAGTCATATTGATAATATGTTTTCTATCTATAATTAATATTTATTTCATTGTTAACAAGTCACAAAATAACCTCTATTTCAATGTTTACATCAGTGGGAAAGTAGCCATTTCTGTGCTTGACTTGAGCAGGCTAATGCATGGGCTGGCTACTGGATATTATTTTAATTGCTTCAGCTATACATCAAAAGTTAAAAAATTGTCTCATTATCGCATAAAATACCTCATAAAAAATTTTAACATATCAATAAAAAATTGTTATAAATATCTAAGGGCATGCCACCTTTATTTTTTGTTTATCTTATATGATATCAGAGTCCAAATATTTATTTTAAGCCATGTATGCTTAGTACATTTATGATCAACTCAGTAAACATTCCTTATAATACGGTGACTTTTTAATATGTGATAATTTGTCAAGTAGTCATATTGTTAATTTTTTTTCTATCTATAATTAAAATAATTTGTTTCATTGTTAGTTTTAATGTATACATTAATGGGAAAGTAGTCAAGTCTAAAACTTCCCTTATTTTTCCAGAAATACAGAAACTCTCCAATACATAACGTCATAACTATAAACTTCCTGTTCTGGAACCTGAGAGACATGTCATCAACAACCAAGTAAACGAAAACATGATCTCCTGATTTAGCCACACATTTTAGTAAAATCTTGTACAAATTCAAATCATTGCTCATTTCCTTCTCTACCATCTCCTTGTATTACTCCAATGCGATGTCACCTTTTCCCCAATTTTGACTTCCCTAACTCGAGATTAAGAGGCACAGCCACACAGGTTTGTTTCTTTCCTTTATTTTCTCTCTGGCTTTCCTTGTTCTACTATTTATATTTTCTTAACTTAGACATCAACTTGAAGTTTTAATAATTTAGATTAACACTTTAATCTATATCTACAGGCCACAATAGCCTGTTTCATTCAAGTAATAATTTTTGGCTCAATTGCGCTTGTAGCAGGGGTTCTGAGTTTGGTTTGGACAACATCCTTTAAGAGCATTTCTAAACAGCTAAATTTAAGTGAGAAACATCAGCAGCAGATTTCAAACTACTTGCCCATTGTGCTCATAATCACGCTTTTTCTCTTCCTCCAGCGATGCCTCCGGCCTAAAAACCCGATCAAAGGAACAACAAGGAAGGAGGTGTGCTGGGACATAGACATCGATTTGATTTTGTTATTCATGGTTTGTATCTTCATATTCTCAGGAGTCCTGTTTTTCAAAGGCATTGTTACAATATGCTCTCTGATAGGTTCAGTGACCGGCCTGTTTATTTCCCCATCTCCAGTTTTATTAAATTTTGTCTTCACCTTCTATATTAATCCTTTCGAGATAGGAAATGATGTTGTTTTAGGAGATGAAGGAAGAATCTCTTGCGTTGACATCCAAGTGCACATAAGCCTTTTTAGGAGGAGGTGCGAGTACACAGGGGAATTATATGGCCCTAAAATAACGTATCCGACATCTGATCTCTGTGAAAGGCGCGGTATGGCCATGCAGCTTATTGCCTGAGATATATTGGAGATCTTGTTGATTGTGAGTCTGCTTCAGCCACTTCTCTTATCGGTTCAACGATTGTTCTTCCTGAATTCTATTAGGGTTTTGTGTCGGATATTCAACTTTATAAGTTAATTTATAGTTATTTTTCTATTGTATTCGGATTTTGGCTGTATCTATTGTATTCGTTGAAATTGTATTTGTTATAAAAATATTTTATTTTTAATGAAATTGTTAATTAATTGTACTTAATTTAATTATTATTCTTATATATTATTATTATTATTATTATACTTACTATTAATCTTATGAACAAGGCCCTCATTAAGCATAATATTGCGTTTGATTTTTTTGACAAGTGTTAATTGTTAATTTCCTAATGTTTTGTTTATTACGTTTGTGTTCATTCAATATTTAATTTTTTTGTGTATTATTAGTATGTTAAATTTCAAATATGGGTCCTGCCTATTGAATTAAAAGCCTTTTTCTATTTATTTATAATTTATTTAATCTAACATATTAATTATAGATTATGAATCTATGATAATAAATTAATTATAATTTGGGAAAATTAAAAGTGATTCATCCCCTTTCCTCTGCTGTTCAATGAATGTCAAGAATAATATTATAGACCGAATTAATTAGAGGGGAATAATGGAAGATTTTTTTTTACCAAAATATTTCTATAAAATAAATTATAAATTAAATATAAATTCAATTTCTTAACTTAATTTTCTTAAAAGAACTTAAAAATAAAACAGCCGCACACGAAGCGCGGCCGAAAAGTTCTAGTATCAATAAAACAATAAAAATTTGTTATAAATACCTAAGGGCCAGCCACCTTTATTTTTTGCTTATCTTATATGATATCAGAGTTCAAATATTTATTTTAAGCCATATATGCTTAGTATATTTATAATCAACTCGGTAAACATTCCTTACAATACGATGACTTTTAAATAGGTGATAATTTGTCAAGTAGTCATATTGTTAATTTGTTTTCTATCTATAATTAAAATAATTTGTTTCATTGTTAGTTTTAATATATACATTAATGGGAAAGTAGTCATTTCTATGCTTGACTTGAGCAGCCTAATGAGTTGGCTGGCTACTGCATATAAAGTGAACTTTCTGCTTTCTGCTTAATGCTTCCTTTCCACCAACTGACTAACTATTCAGATTTCTCCATGGAATCAGAATACCGGTACGATTATTGCAATAATAATTTTGTCCAATTGGATATTATTTGTATTGCTTCAACTGTACAATAAAAGATCGAAAATTGTCTCATTATCGCATAAAATACCTCATAAAAAATTTTAACATATCAATAAAACAATAAAAATTTGTTATAAATATCTAAGGGCCCGCCACGTTTATTTTTTGTTTATCTTATATGATATCAGAGCCCAAATATTTATTTTAAGTCATATATGCTTAGTATATTAATAATCAACTTGGTAAACATTCCTTATAATACGGTGACTTTTAAATAGGTGATAATTTTTCAAATAGTCATATTGTTAATTTGTTTACTATCTATAAATTAATATTTGTTTCATTGTTAACAAGTCACAAAATAACCTCTACTTCAATGTTTACATCAATGGTAAAGTAGCCAATTCTTTGCTTGACTTGAGCAGCCTAATGCGTGGCTAGCTACCGCATATTGTAGAGACTTTTTTCTGGATTCTTCCTATTTCACCAACTGGCTAACTGATCAGTTTTGTCTATTAAATAAGGACAACGATACAACTAATGCAGTATTGAACATGTCCAATTGGATATTATTTTAATTGCTTCAGCTGTACATCAAAAGTTAAAAAATTGTCTCATTATCGCATAAAATACCTCATAAAAAATTTAACATATCAATAAATCAATAAAACTTTGTTATAAATATCTAAGGACTTGCCACCTTTATTTTTTGCTTATCTTATATGATATCAGAGTCCAAATATTTATTTTAAGCCATATATGCTTAGCATATTGATAATCAATTCGGTAAACATTCCTTATTGTAAGACCATAGTAACCTTAGGGTTGTAAATAAATTCAAAAGCCAATAAGATTTGAAATATATATAATTAAGTTCAGACTCTAATTGAATGTAAATGAGGAGTTCAAGGATCTAATTGCGTAAGAAGGAGAGTTTTGCAACTAGAATTTTAGTGTATACAAGTTAGAGGACAACGTGGAAATTTCGCCCATCTCTTATTATAAATATCCACCATGGCATCATCTTCTTCTCTTTTTTTAACGTGTTTCCTTTCCCTCTCTACCCGAAATCTCTACTTCAACTTGATCCCAAAATATTCAACCTATGGCACATGCAAGCTTAAGAAATTGAAGTCAAAGTGGAGCTTAACCCATAGACACCATTAGTTGAAGATTTGGTGACATCTTGTTGGACTATTGGATGATTTTAATAGCAAGGCAAAGAATGATTTCAAGAGCAAATTTGTTTATTTTAGTTGATTGTAGTCTAAAAGTTTCTCTGGTGTATGTTTGGGAGGTTGAAATCTTGATGTGGAACTAGGAATGACGTTGGAAGCAAGAGAAAAATGGAAAAAATATTTTGGGTAAGTTGAAGTTGAAGTTATATGGTTTAAATTAATTTATGTCATGTTATGTTGATGTTTCAGGATTGGAAAGTGATTGTTTTTTTTTTTTTTGGTATCGAGACAAATAATATTATTAATGAAAACGGGTTAGTACATGAGAAACAACAATATGCTGATCATAATTAAACAAGGAGCATGAAAATACAAGCTCCAAATCCATCTAAAGATAAGTAACCCAAATCTAATAAAGGATACTCCTTGTTCTTGGAAGGATTGACAAGCCCCTGAAATGGACATCTGTTGAGCATTTCAAACTGGTAACCAAATGAATCCGCTGAAAACTTCTACTCAAAACCTTAACACGACTTGCTTCACTTGTCACATGCTTCAGCACTCATCCAATTTAACCCTTTTTTTATCAGGATTTCTAAAGATTAAGGTTGAACTAAGGTCGTCGTTCGAGTTTCTTTTCCCAAGCTGGATATTAAATTCTTTTGGGTTTGATTCTTTTCCTTCTACCAAGGATTTTTAGTAACATGTTTGGGTTTGTTTTTGATTGAAAAATAATTGAAAATGGTGCAAATAAGTGAGGAAGAGTAGCCAAATTGACCTAAAACATTTTTTGGGGTTCACCGAAATCTGGAATTTCCAGATTCCGGCGAACCGTTGAGTGGCCCGAGCCACCCAGCCATTTAGGCTGGTGAGGCTTAGCCAGGCGGGCTTGCAAGCAGGTCCAGTCGTTGCCTGGTTTGCTGCTGGCTTGCTGCCTTGGGCCTAAGGCCCAAGTCAGTAAGGCCTTTAGCTTAAAGAGAGAGAAAAAAAAAGGAGTGGGTACAGTTTTACCCTTGGACGGGTAAAACTCGGGCCAAGGTCATTTCGGATATGTTTTGATGGCAGCCCATGGTTTTGAACCGAGAACTGGATTGATATACTTGGTTTTGTTATTACTGATTGATTTTGTTATAAACTGGTTTTATGAACTGTTTTTTTTTTTTTTGTTAAAGTTTTATGAACTGTTTTGGTTGTGAGTGCACCCCACCCTCTGCTGGTTCTCTTTTGAGGGTGGTTCACTCACGGGGTACATTCGTGTACTCACCCCTCAATTCTTTGTTGTGATTTCAGGGTAGTTAGGATGAGCCGTTTCCTTTGGTGGTCGAGTCGGTGGCATAGGCTGTATTCACTGCTCTTAGAGGTATTTCTCACTACATGACAGGTCCCACTGGCATTGTCTCTGTTCATTTTCAACATCGTGCCTATTTTCTTGTCTATTGACTTATTAATTGGATTTGACTTTGTTTTCGGTTGATGGAATATTCTTTATTGCTATTGTCGGTTTTGACGAATCCGCATTTACTCTGATTTGAAAACTTCAGTATTTTAAATTTATATGTAATTCATCTTTTCTTAATTTTTGATCTGATATTGACACTTCGTGTTGCTTTGGAATGCGTGACCGATCGGCACATGTTTCGAGGTGACACGGCGGTTGTCCGTGCTCGACTTCCGGGTCGGGGCGTGATACTTATAATACAGTGACTTTTTAATAGGTGATAATTTGTCAAGTAGTCATATTGTTAATTTGTTTTCTATATATAATTAATATTTGTTTCATTCTTAGCAAGTCACAAAATAACCTCTATTTTAATGTTTACATTAATTGGAAAGTAGCCATTTCTGTGCTACTGCATATAAAAAAGATTTTTGGCTGAATGCTTCCTTTTCCACCAACTGGCTAACTACTCAGATTAGTCCATTGAATCAGAGTACAGATACGATTAATGCAATATTGATTTTTTCCAATTGGATATTATTTGTATTGCTTCAATTATACATTAAAAGTTCAAAAATTGTCTCATTATCATGTAAAATATCTCATAAAATTTTTTTAACATATCAATAAATCAATAAAAATTTGTTATAAATATCTAAGGGTCCGCCACATTTATTTTTTCTTTATTTTATATGATATCAGAGTCCAAATATTTATTTTAAGCCTTATATGCTTAGTTTATTAATAATCAACTCGGTAAACATTCCTTATAATACGCTGACTTTTTAATAGGTGATAATTTGTCAAGTAGTCATATTGTTAATTTGTTTTCTATCTATAATTAATATTTGTTTCATTGTTACCAAGTCACAGAATAACCTCTATTTTAATTTATACATTAATGGGAAAGTAGTCATTTCTGTGCTTAACTTGAACAGCCTAATCCGTGGGCTGTCTACTGCATATAAAATGGATTTTGTGTTGAATGCTTCCTTTTCCACCAACTGGCTAACTGTTCAGATTGGTCCATGGAATCAGAATACCGATACGATTAATGCAATATTGATTTTGTCCAATTGGATATCAGTTATATTGCTTCAACTATACATTAAAAGTTCAAAAAATGTCTCATTATCACGTAAAATACCTCTAAAAAAAAAATTTAACGTATCAATAAATCAATAAAAATTTGTTATAAATAACTAAGGGTTCGTCACCTTTATTTTTTGTTTATCTTAATTACCAACCATGTTATCATGCTCATGGCCAACCTTTATGTCAGATATACTACTTAATTAGCAACCATGTTATCATGCTTATGGCCAACCTTATAAATATTTCTCATCATAAACCAAGAAAAATCACTTAATTCCCAACAAAAAAAAAAAGGAAAGGAAAGAACAGATAATATAAATTATAGATTTGATAAGCAAACCCAATAAAAAAAGGGGAAATAAATTATACATTTCATAACCTTTCTAGAAATATTTTATACTAATCAATGGTATGACCTAAAAGAAAGCTAAAATCCAAAATGCAAGTCACAACTATGTATCACACTTGCTCTTGGGAATAAAACAATTCCAAACCACAATAGAAGACCAGCAATATATTGATAGGGTCAGAGGAATCAAGGGGGAATGCCCATCCTCTGACGACCTTTTTTGGTGTCCGGTAGCACCAGCGGCTGCAGCCGATCGGACTTGAGTAAGAAATCAGTGACAACAGAGGCAAATAATCTCGAGAGTAAGATAATAAATTGACAGGGAAAATGAAAAAAAAAAATAACTAACCCAGGCAGCAGAGAAAGATGCGAGGAAGCAAATATTGAATCCAAAGCAAATCCCTAAAGTGATTCTGTTCTTCTCGTCGGCATAGGAAATATAGAGAGAAGAAAACGAAGGATAAATTAGGACAAAAAAAGGGAGGCGGAAGAGACCAGGGCAGGAGCTAAGAACTGCGAGTGAAATGAGAAGATGAAAGGAAGTAGAAAACATAGGAGGGTCGGGTATCGGGCTTCAAACTGGGCTTGTGGGTTTCAAATTGGGTCATAAAATTGGAATTGAGAAGGTGACGTGGCGCACACCGATTAGACAATAGATTCAATTGCAAATAGTGCCCGGCTATCCACTCTTTATATATGTAGTTAGATTAGATTTTAGTCCATGATTGATTTATATGTTTTTGCTACATATGATTGATTAATATGGTGATGAGAAAATAACCCAAACTTTTTATCTTAATTCGACTTTTTATATATCTTAACATGTTTATTGTTGTATTGTATTGTATCATGGTTTCAAATATTTAATAACAGTTCAATTTAGATTCTTTTATAAATATAAAAGGAACTTATAAATATGTTATATTATATTATAATTTAAAATACTAGAAAGTCAAAAATGCCCTTATAAGTTTGTGAGAATAAAAAAAAAACTTAGATTGAAATTACCAAGTAACCAATATCAATATTAACCAAATTAATAGTGTAAGATCTTTTGATCGGTCTACATCAATGAATAAAATATCGGACTGAAGGCCATATCGGTGAGGCCACCGGTATCCGGTTTAACCGATTCAATTGGTTGAACCGGTGATCAAACCGTTTAAAAGATTTTTTGAAGAAAAAAACATTTTTAGTATAAAATAAATATAATATATGATGAAATTATCAATAAATAACACTTTGGTGGAGTGGTTAAGTCTTTTGTCTTCATTCAAAGTGTGTAAGATTCGATTATTACCATTTGCAATTGTTTTTTTAAAATGTTTCAAAATGAAAAAAAAATTGAATAAGTCTAAAATCGGTAAACCGACCGGTTCAACCACGGTTGAACCGGGTCAAAGCCGGTACGTTGACAATGCAATTTTATATATATACCGGTACTGGACTAAACACCGATTCCCGATTCAACCGGTTGAACCGGTCAATCCGGTACGATATTTTATTCACTGATTTACATGTAATTTCACTTCCTCCTCTTATGGTTTGTTATAATAATATTATATATTCTGTTAACATTCACATGAAAAAAAAAATCAATTGTTAATAAAATAATATTATAATATAATAGCAAAAGGACTAAAATGGAACAATCTTAAAGAATTTAGATCTCAAATAGAACAAAGATTTGGATTAAATTGTATTAGTATAAAAAGTTAGGGACAATGGATGGAATTTACTCGAAACAATTATATTAAAAATAAAGCACCCGTTTAATATACTTCTCTCTTCGTTTCCGTGAGAGACTGCAACAGTCACCTGCGTCCGCCACCGCCTTTCGCCGCCACACCACCGCCTTCTGCTGCCGCCAGGCCGAATATATATACGGGTATTATTCCCAAATCTAATATCGACTTCATTTTTCATTATCTTCAATTTCATAGCGTCAGTTAAGAAGAGTGCATAGAAGAGAGTTTAGGGTTCTGGCCAAAAAAATAAGAGTTTAGGGTTTCATGCTTATTACTTCAACAATTACTTAATTCTGTGTTTGAAGTTAAATTTTTTTCGCCTTAATCTTAAATCCGTAACGTAGGCGCCTTGTTTGGGTAATACAGAGTATTTAGAATGGAGGAAGATGATGATTACCAGGAGTATATTCCCGTGGCGAAACGCCGAGCCATGGAAGCTCAGAAAATCCTACAAAGAAAGGGAAAAGCATCTGCACTTGAAGATGATACTGAAAAATCGAATCTCGCTGAAGTAAAACCTAGTTTGCTTGTCAAAGCAACTCAGCTCAAAAAGGACCAACCTGAAATTAGTCAAATGGAACAAATTGTGCAACAAGAGAAGGAAATGATTGAGCACCTATCGGATCGAAAGACTCTTATGTCAGTCCGGGAATTGGCCAAAGGGATTACCTACACAGAGCCCTTGATGACTGGATGGAAACCACCTTTGCATATTCGAAGGATGTCAAAAAAAGAGAGGGATTTGATTCGAAAGCAATGGCATATTATTGTTGATGGGGAGGATATTCCCCCGCCTATTAAGAATTTCAAGGATATGAAGTTTCCGGATCCCGTGTTGGAGAAGTTGAAGGAGAAGGGTATTGTGCAGCCAACTCCAATACAAGTTCAAGGTCTGCCAGTGATTTTGTCTGGAAGAGATATGATTGGGATTGCATTTACAGGGTCAGGGAAAACACTTGTTTTTGTTCTTCCCTTGATTATGATTGCAATGCAAGAGGAGATGATGATGCCGATTCTTCCAGGAGAAGGACCTTTTGGATTGATTGTATGCCCTTCAAGGGAGCTTGCTAGGCAGACATATGAAGTGGTGGAACAGTTTTTGATACCCATGAGGGATTGTGGTTACCCAAAACTAAGAGCGCTGCTTTGTATTGGTGGCGTGGATATGAGGTCCCAGTTGGACATTGTGAAGGAGGGGGTTCATATTGTTGTTGCTACTCCTGGGAGGCTGAAGGATATGCTTGCCAAGAAGAAAATGAATCTAGACAATTGCAGGTAACGATTATTAATTCAATGCATTCTGTAGCACCAATGTCAATTAGCCAACCTGCTACTGCTAGTTAGTAAATCATTGTCAATTCAACGTGTATTTAAATTTCGTTGGTTATTATAACTTAGGTTATTACTATAATGCATTAAGTGGATTTCAGAGGTGATAAAATGGTGCAGAGAAGGAAGCTACTTTCTTTTTGACTCTTACAATATCTCTGTTGTTTTGCCAATATGCAGTGCTGTTTGTTTTTGCTTTTATGTTAAAAATATGTAGCGTTATTTACTTCTGCTTTTTTTTTCCCACCTTTTGCTTTCATTTGTATTTCTAAGGCACTGTAAGGTGTAGACTCTGTTATAGCCAGCTTAATTTTGGTTTGGCTGTTTATTTCTTTGCACTGCACTTATTTGAAAAGACTTTGTTCTTTCTTGCTGTTACATTGTTCTTTCTTGCTGTTACATTGTCATTCAAATTTTTTTAGATATCTCTCTTTAATTTTAGGTATCTCTTCATTGCACTTAATTTTAAAGGTGTCAGATGTGCTGATACTGTTACAGCTGGTTTCTTAATCCCCAAAAGTATAGAACATAGTTTATATGCATGAACTTTTAGATTAAACTATTTCCCTCAATATAAATAATGATACTAAAGTATTGGGTTTTCTTTTATAGGTACTTGACTCTAGATGAAGCAGATAGATTAGTCGATTTGGGCTTTGAAGATGACATCAGGGAAGTGTTTGACCACTTCAAAGCGCAAAGACAAACTCTTTTATTCTCTGCAACCATGCCTACCAAAATCCAGAACTTTGCCAGAAGTGCTCTGGTAAAGCCAGTCACTGTCAATGTTGGAAGAGCAGGAGCTGCAAATCTTGATGTTATTCAGGAGGTTGAGTATGTGAAGCAAGAGGCGAAGATTGTCTACCTGCTTGAATGTCTGCAGAAAACCCCTCCTCCTGTCTTGATATTTTGTGAGAATAAGGCTGATGTGGATGACATTCATGAATATCTCCTCTTGAAAGGCGTTGAGGCTGTCGCCATTCATGGAGGCAAGGACCAAGAAGAGAGAGAGTATGCCATTTCATCTTTTAAAGCTGGCAAGAAGGATGTCTTGGTTGCAACTGATGTTGCATCTAAGGGTTTGGATTTTCCGGACATTCAACATGTGATCAATTATGATATGCCTGCAGAAATTGAAAACTATGTTCATAGGATAGGACGAACAGGTCGATGTGGTAAAACAGGAATTGCAACCACATTCATAAACAAGAACCAGAGTGAGACAACGCTGCTCGATTTGAAGCACCTATTGCAAGAGGCCAAACAGAGGATACCTCCTGTCTTAGCCGAACTCAACGATCCAATGGAAGATGTGGATGCAATCACAAATGCAAGTGGTGTAAAGGGTTGTGCTTACTGTGGTGGGTTGGGCCATCGTATCCGGGATTGCCCCAAATTAGAGCATCAGAAAAGCATGGCAATTGCAAGTTCTAGAAGGGACTATTTTGGTTCTGGTGGTTACAGAGGAGAAATTTGATTTGTACTTTCAAGTTCTTGCAACTCATTTTTGATTTTGTATCAAACAGAATGAATCTGGGGACTAGGCCCTAGCACCGCTATGTGTTTAGCTTGTACTTTGTATCCTATCCTGACTTAATTAACACAAGTTCAATTATAGGGGATAAAGAATTTTGTGCCTCAAAAACCTTTGCTGCAGTTTTGTTGTCATTTTAAAGGGTTTTCTCTGTTTGTCTGTTCATATATGCTTTTCAATATGATAAATAGTGCATAATGTAGATAAGTTCCATGTTTTTGTCATGTGGATACATTACAGAGGAGTATAGTTTTTTTTTTTTTTGGCATCAAACAGAGTAGTATAGAATGATTAATTGAGAAGTAAGGCAAGGGAAGGAAAGCAACATTATTTTGCTCTTCAAACTTCAAAGTACACTAGTCAAGGTTGTTGATAAAATAAATCTAATTACAATGTAAATTATCTAAACTAACATCAAACTATGAAATGGGTATGTAACTCTGACCCAGAACTGCTAATTAAAACCTGGATTTTCCAATAGAATTTATGACAGACCGGTCGACGCCGCTGCCGCCGCCGTTCCTCCACCCTGTTTAACACAACATGTATTACTAACTACAGAAGGTTTGATGATTACCCATGTCTGGATCTATTTCCAACTTCTCCATCTTTACAATGGAGGTTGTAACATAGTGTGTTAAACAGCTGACATATCTCATTAACCAATTCTTTCCTTTCCATCACTGTCTCTAAGAGTGCTTGCTTCATCATTTCATTTTCTTCTTCAAGATTCTTCAATATTCTACTCAGTTGTTCAGCTTCACCAGCCTGCAAATTATCTACCTTACCTTTATTACTTCCTGAATGACTCATCACTCGAGATTTTTCCATTTCATCTTTCGAACTCGAAGAAGCCCCTTCTTCATTCCTAAACTGGGAAGACATGTTTTCTCGTTTCAGGACAGAATCTGCTGAAACATCAGCCTTAATGTTGCATGAAACAAGTTCTGTCTTCTTCCTACGAATTCCTCGAAGAAGTTGAATGGAGGAGTTCAAATTTTGGGTTTTACTTTCTGATGGTTCTAAAATGAGAGGAAGAACACTTTCTATGAAATAAGCAAGCATAAAGTTGAGAAATCCTGAAACACAATATTAAAAGGTTAGGGAAAAACATGTTTAGCAATAATAAACTGGTTTTATGGAGTATAAAAAGTAAAAACCAGTTTGGTAAGACTTGAACAAGATGATGGTTGCTTACCTGAGATAGAGATGTCCAAGGACATAGAAAACATTGTTGAAAAAGAAATGTTTCCCTTTTGCTTTTCTTCTAAGAGATTTTTCCCAGTTAAAGTCAGTAGCAATTTGCAGCAGAAATCAGAGTTGCTTTTGAGTTTTGAGAAAAAGAGTGGGAGACAAGTTAATGAGAAATTGCTTAGCACTTGCAAGGAGAAATGTCACCCTCGCAAAATGTGTCTGTTACCACTGCTCGTTTTCATGTTTTTGAATTTTGAAATTTATACGGTCGAAATTTATTACAGTAACCGTTGTAAAGTCATATAAAATGTATTTCCAGATATTAATGGTACTTTTCTCAACTTAAAAGTCACAATACTTTGGTTCTATTCAAGCACAAGCTTTGGGATTTGGCCTGACATTTGAGTTTTCAATTTGGTCCTTTGTCCAAGTTACTGAGCACTTTTTAGCCATCAAATGGTTTCAATTGCATACAAATTTCTTAGGCATGAGGCACACAAGTGACCCATTGGTATCTTATATCGGGTCGGGTCGAGTCGAAAAACTGTGAATCATCATACTGTTTAACTATACAGTTTCCATACCATAGAAGAAAAATGCTGTCACTCAAATTGGTACAGTAAGTGAAGCAGAAGCAGGACAAGGAAACAATGATGGTTGAACTGCTAAATTACTTTTCTTCAGTGCTTCAAAAATTTGAAGATGTATTGAACCATTTACAGAGAATTGAAGCTTATTTTGATACAGACATGGGTAATTATTTATTCACTGAGGTCAGGAAAAATGGAAATGGCAAAATAGTACACAGGTGTATTTTATGTATTTTCTGAATTGTTGTCTCTCCAATGAAATATGAATTATGATGCATGCCGTTAGCTCCTCTTCAGTTGTTCAGAAGAAAGACTGCACAAATTAGCTTAATCAACAGGGACTTCAACCTCCATTTTTATGCCAGAGCTCCCGAAAACCTGTGCCAGATGCAATGCGTCAATGATGAACATATATATCCACTTTTATTCGAAAGAAGTAAGATTAATTAAAGCAAAATCAAAGCAACAAATGAAAACTATGTAAAAGAATTCAACTAATGCACAATGATCATAAAATAGGAGAAACCCAGCTTCTGAATAGTTATCTGAAGCTAGCCATAAGGTAAGCTTTGGTAACATTTATGGAAAGCAGTTTTTATAGACTCTTTATGTGAGTTTCCAGATTTTTACTTGAAATTGCAAAAGATGTAAACATTCTTGAATTCACATACTCTTGGAAAAATTAACAGATTCCCTAGATGTAGATTACCACATCATATGAATTTGTTACTGGTTGAAGGTGGGAAAATGATACTTTTACACAAATTTTCAAGATTTAAGTAACTCAACCCATAGACACCTTCAAAATTTTTACAACCAGATGAGTTTAAACACAAGAGAGGGAGAAAAAGAAGGCTCCTATGACAAATTACCCTTAGAATTCTCATTTTACATATATATCTAATAAGAATAACCTTTCAAATGGTGTCACCAAAGTCCCCATAACCAAGAGCTTTTGGTAATACTGTACTCTAGTCTGAGAATTTCTTGATCTTTTCTTTTCTTTTTTTTTTCTTTATAATAGTCTTCACTTTGTTAGCAACAATGAAATGAAAAAATAAAGTTAAAGATAGAATGGAAAGTACCTTAATGAAATCATCCAGCATTAGGTAAGAGTCTCTTGAGTAACCTGCTTCTTTCAAAAGTTGGGTCAAAACTTGCTGCAAGAAATCAAAGAAGGCAAGGTGTCCCATTATACTCTACTCACATCTAGTGTAAAGGAAGAAATGCATAAAGTAACTGGCTTAAACTCTGACGAGTTATTCTTTGCAATGATACAACGAATGATTCATGAAAACTAATCACCCGCAGAGAAACAAAAATATAGGATTATATTCTAAGAAACCAAGGAACAATCTATTTTATCCTACTTAAAAAGTAACCTTATAACCAAAATATGAGACTAAAATGGTGAATGGAAATATTTACTTCTATGAACTACAGGAAAGGCATCAGCCAAAGAAGTCTTATATGATGAAAACCACTAAATTACTAACACTTTGATACTCCAGTTTGACCGATTTTCTCAGTCTCACAAAAAGAAATGGGACAGAGAAGTTTCCAGTTCATCAATATCAAAGGCTTTTTGCCCACTCCAACGCATACTTTTAAGTTTTAAGTAGCAAACTACAATTTGAGACATCTTTGATCTAATCAAAGTTTCATAACCATCATCTAACCAGAATTAGCCTGGCTGATAAGCTAAAACAGGTTTGTTCATCAACATCCTCAATATTATACAATGAAAAATCTGAGTCCAAAAACAGGGATTATTTCCTTAAGATGTTTAATCACTCCTCAATTTTTGCAATATAACTATCTAATGGAAGCCTTTTGTGAGAAGTCATGGAAAACCATTCATGTACAAAATTTAGCCACTTAAAAGTATATTCTCAGCAGTTTAGAGGTCATTCCATTCATTCATGATATGTCAACTTTAAAGGATTTTCATTTATCTTGTCCATTCCAATGAGATGCCAATAAGATATGTCACCTATATTCATTCATGATGAAAGTTATCTTCATTTGGCATGCAAAACACAAGAGTGTACTCCATCATCCAAACATGGATAGCATGTATTCAATAATCTAGTGATGCATATTGGACACACGAAAACATGCATTTATGGTTACAATCACCTACATATATCTTGGTTTTTAACTGTCAGATATTACGATGAAACACATAACTAGAAGGCAAAAATCCTTTGTTGTACCTCTCTTTGGTCATCTGACATAAATGAACCAGACAAGTCACGCAACACTTCTAGTATGTCATTGAAAGACACCTTTCCATTACCGTCGGAGTCATATACTTTGAAGATAACTGAGAAAGAGAGCAATGAAAACATTAAACAGCATCAAAATAGTTGGAAGAGGGGCAATAAAAAGGCAACCCAAAAAGAAATCATCTCTAACACCTTACTTTATGATCATTGACACAAAATGCAAATGTAACCAAACCAACATAATCAATTAATTTACAGAAAAGAAAGTGAAGACTCACGTTGAACTTTCTGCTGTGTACTTGCTTTAGCACTAAATGCAGACAAAAAGGCTACAAAGTCCTTAAAGTTCAAACCATCCACCATCTTAAGCAGCCTCTGCAAAATGCAAAAAATCGAAGACATAGAGACATCAACAAAACAAACTTAAATCGTTACAAAACTATACGAAAGCATCTTCAAAGCACTACCATTGGAGCATAAATGCATAATTTCACATTCGACCGCTATTCAGTTAATTACTTAACCAAATTAACTGAAAAGACTACCTGAGAGAGAGGATTCATGGCAAACTCTGGAACTGATAAAAACTCATCAGCAGATATGAATCCCTTTGCATTACGATCTAATTGGCAAAACCTTTGATACAATGAAACAATTTCTTGCTGAGAGACTGCATTGCCACAAACAGAACACATCAAAATTTAGACAAAAGACCAAGGAACAGGCAAAAGGAAAAAGCATACAGAAAAAACCTACATAGATTGTTGCAGTACTCTTGAACTTCTTCAATATCGTATTGAGTTAGCATTGATGAATAATTCCCCATCGTATCTCACCAACAAAATCTGCAAATTTTTAAGCAGAAGAATAAGATTCAACAAATCATTTTTACAGAAGATATAATACCCATCAATCAGAATCGAAATTACGCAAAGGAAAAAAAATCAACTTTAATGGGTTGAACTCAAGATGTTCATGCAATAATTTAAGCTAAATAACAGCACTAAAACTAATTGAATAACTTCAATTCGATAAAATTCAATATGGATCATATAGATAGATACAAACAATAATAAAACCATTGATAACCAAAACCCATCATTTAGAACCTCAATTTCCTTAAAAGAAAATCACTTTTCAATGGATTGGAAGAATTGTTAGGCAAGCACGGTTTGGTTCCACACAGAAACAGTAGGAAACTAGAAGAAAAAATCAAAACTTTGCTACGTTGACCAATTGTAAGTTGAAAACTTCTTTCCCTTGGAAACAATCCAGCACAAAACCAAATAAAAAGGAATCAAATACCCGTATCTATTTTTTTCTCAGCAACCAAACAGAAAGCCCAATAAAGAAAAAGGCAAAGGGTGAGCAAAGAATGGCAAAAAAAGAAAAGAAAAGAAATGTAAATAGTCGCCATACCTGGAAAAGCAAAAGAGAAAGCTAAAAGTTAAAGAATTGTGATTTGTGAAGCAAAGAAAGGAGGATAGGGAAGTAAAGAAATAAAGATAGATAGATAGATTAAGGAGTAGAAAGAAAGAGTAACACAAATGAAATGAAATGACAACCTTGTATTGTCAACATCGAACTCAAACTCGAAGCTCTTTAAATAAAAGTATAAAACAGCAAATCTTCTTCGGTTTGTACTACTTGGTATATAACCTCCAACAGAAACTTTTGTTCTTTTTTGGGCCCCCATCTCCATCTCTGCATTGATTTCATCTATTCTTTTGTTTTTTCCTTTTTAATTAATAAAAAAGTTCTAAAATTATTATTCTAGATTCAAAGTGTGCTCAGCCCAAGCCCAATTATTTGGGTAGACAGTTATAATTAGGCCAAAAATTGTTATGATCCATAATTCCACATTGCTGGAATAGCTACATTACCTGGGAAAACAAGTCCTTTCTCAGTCTTGAAAACATTTTTTTTTGTCCCGAAGGACACCCTAGTGTTTAAGAGCTTGTGACTTCTTCTGAGAGGTCTCGGGTTCGAATCCTGGGATGGACAGGTGGGATTATGGAAAAGAACTATCTCCTATTGTGTAATTCATTTCAATTTCATGTTTGAGTAGAAAAGAAAAAAAACATGTTTTTTTTTCAATAATTTATGTAATTTAAGGAGCAATTCGACAACTACATAAACCAGAAAATGACCCTTGTTAACATCGAAAAATCAAGAAATATTCGCTGCAGGTAATGCGTACCCTTTGATTAATGACTTTCTTCCAATGAAACTGACCCATCTCCATTCTCCAAGTTGACCAAGACTTTGAAAGAGGGCGACGATGCAGTACCATACCAATCATGTCTCAGAAGTTAATCAATCTTTTTTTTCTTGTTCCAATCAAATGGTAATCTGGTCATTATTAGCCTAGTCAGATTCCAACTCCACTTTGTCATGTAGCATTAACAAGTTGAACCCAGTTACATCATTACTTAATTATATCATATGCTCCTTTATCAGTTTTTGTTTTTCTTGTTCTCAACTGTTACATAAATATATCTTCCACCTACCCAATCAGGATTCAATTTTTGTTAAGCTCTGCTAAAGTTTAGTCATTTCTTTGGAGCTTTCTGCAGCAAGTTTGATCCAATGAGAGAGCCAAAACTTTGTTGTTAAGAGTTTGTCTATTTCCAGCCTATTCAATCGGTTTATGAGACAAACCTATTGACTCGGTTTATGAATTATGAGAGGCAAGTTATCCATTTTTGTGCGTCATCAAAACACTTTTCCCTCAATTTGAGTTTCTTTTGCTTCTCTTTTACTATAAAATTATGCCACCACCAAGTTCCCTTTGTAAAAAAGATCCTCTTATAGTGAGCTTACCACAGATCAACTTGAATTCACAATTTGACACAAGAAATTTCTTCACATCTTGAGCCCTTGTACTGATCAGTTATAAACATGGCTGGCGCTTCATCTCTCCCTGCTGACTTTCTGTTATCAAGGCGTGTACAAGAAATGGTCATTAATGGTGAAGAACCAGCATCACTATACATTTGTAGAGACGAGAAAGAAGATCAAAATGGTCCATTCCCGTTAGCTCCGATTCCCATTATTGACCTGAGTCTGTTCTCATCTCATCGTCAACAACAATAAGCGCCGAAAGAGAAGAAGAATTACAGAAGCTAAAATCAGCATTCTGCTCATGGGGCTGCTTTCAGGTTCTAAACTTTTAACTCAACAAAGAAACAAAAACGGAAATTCTGATGTTAAATGATGTATGACGAATATGCAACCTTACTAAGTCCTTATCAAATTTACAGAAACTGAAGTTTAGAACATACTTGGTTCAACCTGTGATTTGTTCTGACAAAGACTTTTATGGATTTTCAGGCTATAGGTCATGGGATACCAACTTCATTTCTAGACAAAATTCGCCAAGTCACTAGGGAATTCTTTGAACAGCCAATGGAAGAGAAGAAGAAGTACAGCAAAGGAGTTGGAGAAGTAGAAGGATATGGAGGTGACCCTACTCCTGAAGAAGGTCAGTTCCTTGACTGGCAAGATCGCTTGTTTCTTACTGTATATCCACAGGATTTAAGGGACACCAAATTTTGGCCAGAAACCCCCAAATCATTCAGGTATATTGAATGTTTCTACTTATCAGTTGTTTTCACAACATTTCTATCTATTACTACTATTGTACTAAAGTAACTGCAAAAATTTAAACTTTGAACTTTGAATCAATCTTCAAACTGATCAGTAAAGCATTAAGGGGTGCACCATGTTATCTACATACCTAAACATGCTTTCTATTGATTTATGTTTTTGCTACTTAATGTTTAAAGACAATACTAGAAATTTACTAATTGAAAAGAATATAGTTGTGACATATATAGTCATGACAAATATATAGCATTCACCATTTTAGCAGCAAGATATAACATCATCTTAACCAGAGGTGGCTTACAATCCGGACGTGGGGGCTGTAACTAACATGACTTCTTCTCTTGCTTTTGTTGTCTCCTGTGTTACACTGATATCGGTCGTAGAGTTTCACTTCTGATCTCCTTTTACTTTACAATCTGTTTAACATTGACATCAAAACATGCTTCATAACTCTGAAAATATGCAACTGATTCAAAATTGTACAGGGAAGTTTTAGAAGATTACACTACCAAGATGAGAATGATGACAGAGATTGTTTCCAAATCCATGGCTAAGTCATTGCAGTTGGAGGAAAACTGCTTCCTGAATCAATTTGGTGAACGAGCTGTGCTGAGCGCGAGGTTCAACTATTACTCGTGTTGTCCAAGGCCAGAGATTGTTCTTGGCTTGAAACCCCATGCAGATGGCACAGGGTACACCATTATCTTGCAAGATGATGTTGAAGGCCTTCAAGTCCTCAAAGAAGAGCAATGGTTTACAGTCCCTACAATACCTGATGCACTTCTAGTCCTCATGGGTGATCAAATGCAGGTATGCTTGTAGTTAATAAATTATAGAAATTAAAGTTTACATTACATAGGCAATGATAAAAACAAGTTAACTTTACAGATCACATTACTTTGTATAGGCTTCTTCTGTTAAGTTACAAGCAGAATTCTCATACGAAATGGCAACAATTAACTATGCTCTATAACTTGTAAATTTAGTGTAAATAATTACTTTATGATGCTTAACAGATTATGACAAATGGGATATTCAAGAGTGCAGTGCATAGAGTAGTAACCAACAAAGAGAGGGAGAGAACATCTGTTGCAGTTTTCTACACGCCAGAAAAACAAAAAGAGATCGGACCAGAGGAAGGTTTGGTTAATGAGGAAACACCAAGACTATTCAAGAATGTGCAAGATTATGAAATTGTACATTGGGAATACTACCAAAGAGGCATGAGAGCTCTTCATACTGCACAAGTTTAAATTTCTGTGCTTATGCTCTGTTCTGCTTTAGATATGGTATTTGCTGCTAAGTTTGTTTAATTAGCTTCATACACTCTATCTTATCGGTTTGTATGAAAATAATAAGACTTTCATTATTCCATCTAGGATTTTGTTTGTTGCTTGAGACTGTGTCAACATCTCTGTTATCTAAACCTCAACACCAGATATGTTTCTAATATTTCAGCTAATGGTTATTGGCTACTAGCCTGTTCATACAAGAAAATATCAGAAAGTATCATACCTAAGTTAAAATTTCTCAGTAGTCAGCAGAACAAAACTAGCAGGGGCATGTCCCAGAATAATTCTTGAATGACTTTTCAAGCATGACTTAAATTCCAACTAGACAGATTTCCCTTATCAACAAGCACAAATGACAGTATAACCACCATTTTTACCAAGGAAACTTGCCAATCATGAAGTATCCTATTACATATATTGATCGAAATTACAATGCAAAGCAATAACCAGAGGAAGAGCAAGATTAGTATGCCATCTATAACCATTTTTGGCATACACTAGTAGTTAGCTATAACTCATAGAAAGGTCATAGTTGCTAATCTAACAACCACTTATTACATAAAACAGCTCTGCTATACAAGCAGGTTCAGAAGTAACATCGCCACAAACGGTTTGCACTAATCATTCATCCCAAAACCGTTAATCTTAAAGATAAAAGATAATAATTACCAGAAACTCAAAGTAAATTGCAAAACACAGGGGAAGAATACACCTCAGAATTCAGATTCTGTGCTGAATAAGCAAATTTATTCACCTTAAGTCATCACTATATCAAGTCTATGCTGCAAAAATTAGTTCATGCTATTTACAGAACTGAAACACTGGCATGTAACGAAAATTATCATATTATTATGAAAAACAGGAGAGGTTCCATATTATCAAGTTGCTATTATGCAAACCAAGATCTCACTTGCTTCGTTTGGGCATAGCATGGCTCATGTTCCAAAAGAATTAGACAGGTTGTGCCAATCAATAAACACAAATCTCATAAGAACCCCCATAAATTTCTTAATGCAGCTTGCTAATCCCAGAATCTCTAGTCAAAAACAGTATAAAAATGCGACGAATAGAGAAAGAACAAAATATGTTACATGTTCAACAACTTTATGGCATTTATAAGTAGTTAGCGAAATTCATATCCTAGATAGGTAATCTAGCTAGCAGCATCACTTAATACACAGGGCAAATCTGCTATTCTACAATTTAGGATGAAAAGCAACAGCAACAAAATAATACGCTCCATTCACTCACCTCCAAAACCTTCTAATTTCAAAAAAATACCAAACAATCAACCGAAACTAGAAGTAAATCGTAAAGCAATAGAGAGGGAAAGAAAGTAAAGCTCCTAGTAGTCTCCTGTGTTAACAAACTTCTTCACCTAAAGTAAAAATCAGACATTATGCCCAGAAGGATTAAGCAGATTTAATTAAGCTAATTCCATTTTCAAAATAAGAATACAGAGGTAAACTCTTGACAGAGAGCAATAAATTTCCATACCATAGAAAACAGAACAACTCTGTTCTTTACTTCTTTTTTACATTGTTTAAGATCCTTCTTGTCTAACATTATCCAAAGGAGGTTGAATTAAACTTCCATTACCAAGCAACTTCTGACTGAACTTTTTCTCCATCTCCTCCTGTTCTTGATCTCCAAACAACTGCTTCCTATAAACTTGATGAAGCCTCCCAAACAACTCCTTCCTTATGGACTCAAAAGCCATATCCAACCTCTCCAACTGCTCCAAAGCATTCTGGTTATACATAAACAACCCATAATACAAATCAAAGCTATCCCCTTTAGTATTCTCCACCAAATTCAACAATGTCTCGTACCCTTTGGTATTAATTGGCGAAGACTCTACCCCAAACTTTTCCAGCACTCTCCCCATTGTATGAGTCACGAACTGAGACCCCGCCGCGTGCCTATCATGCTCCATGCAACTCATCTCCACCATTCTACACCCTTCTTTTGCAAAAATGTCTAAGAACTTCTCACATCTTTTCACCCTACTCTCTTCTTCCCCAATTCTCACTTTATCATAAACAAAAGGAAGCCCCGCCCATGAGTCTTTACCACTTTCAGGCCCGAACATGGGATGGGTACATAAAATGTCGAAGTCTGGAGGTAAATACTTCAAGAAAAGGTTTCTGGGGAACTCTTTAACGGAAAGAACGTCGACGAACAGAGTGTTTCGACGGAGTCTCTGAAAGGGTAGCTGTTGAAGTAGAGCTTCGGTTGAAAGAATTGAGGTAGAGAGAAGGACAACATCAGGGTGTTGCTCGAAAAGGTCATTTGGGTCGGAGAAGAAAGAGACGCCGAGCTGGTTGGCGACGTCGCTGTAATTCGTCCGGGAGTGAGCGAGGAGAGTGTGGTGGTGGCGGAGGAAAGTTTTGGAGAGAAACTGGCCGAAGTTACCGAAACCCACGATGGCAATCTTGAGGGAAGTCGATTGAATGTAACGGGTTTTGAGGTGGGATTCATAGTCGAAAGGTTGAGCGGCGTCGATGCAGTGGATTTGGAGAGACGGGAATTGAGGGGATTTGGAAGGATTTGGGAGGAATGGAAGAGGGAGAGGAAGGGAAATGGAATGAGAGAAGGAGAGAAAAGCGAGGGGTTGGGAATTGAGTGATCTTGTGGCAGACAGTAGCTGCATTTCTTCAGAATTTGCAATTCGGAGACTCCAAAATCCAATGGGTTTCTTAACAAAAAGAAGTACGAGCTCTGAAAAATTCAAAGGAGAAGTTTCAATCTGGGTACTTTCAATTCAAGGAGCTCGAAAAAATGACACGTCAAAAGCGTCTGTTCTTTCACGTCTTTTGTAGCTTCCAGCGTTTCCATTTTCAGGTTTCATCAAATTATGGGTCAAATCAAAATTAATTCAGGTTGGGAGCAACATAATTTGTTTCTCTAGCCCACTGGTGCTGGGCTTTGGCTTTATAAATTTAGTTAGATTTTAATCTAACGTTTTAGGCTGCTGCTACTTCTTTTTCTAACTTGTAACAGAGCTTTCATGACAATGATTAACGATTAAATAGTTATAGTTATTGCCTTTTTCATCAATTGTCAAAACATGTAAGCTCTAACAAGTTTGCTACCTTACAATGTAAAATGACGTGTAGAAGATAAGATGGGGGGACCCTATAGTCATATTCCCATGGATGCCATGGCTACTAAACTAACACAAGAGGGCTAACTTTTGCACTTGAAGCAGGGAGTGGGGCTGCAACCCTGAGCCTTCTGAGTGCCGAGGGTAAGTGAACCTGAAACATCAGAAATGGATTCAGGGCCAGGCCCCAAAGTTCATTGTTAGGAGCATGTTTCCATTTTGGGTTGATTTCAATCCTGGATATTAACAGGCATATCATTTTTCCATATCATTCAGCCTAACCAATACCAGCAATATATATAAATGGTGAACTGAAAATAAACCTGAAACAACAAATCAGCAAAATCTGTAGCCAAGACACCAGAATCCTCTTTTTTTGGTTAAATGGTGGAAAAGATTTGAGATTACAAAATTGCAAAATTAAGCTGTTCTACGACCAAGGGTAAAATAAAGACTTGCCACCTTCGACTCTTATCCGGTAACAATACGACCATCTTCTGCCATCTCCTAACCCATCTCGGTTATCAACTTATCATCATTATCAGCCCATCAAAAATAGTAATGACTAGAAACTAAAAACTAAACTTCAAAAAAAAAGACCCCGTCTCAAAGGCGGGGCAGTGTGGATGGATGGATACATGGAACTTTGATAATTGGGTGAATGGAATGGGAAGAACACTCTTACAGAGGGAAGCTAAGCTGCAGTAACAAGCCCCGCTGTCTGGTGTTGTTTCCTGTCATTCCCACTTTAGAAGATCTTGAAGAGTAGGCCACCATGAGTGGCGAAAAAGGGAGCGAAAACAAGTGATTCAACAGCCATAAGCTTGATGAGGATGTTGAGTGAAGGGCCGGAGGTATCCTTGAGTGGATCTCCGACTGTGTCACCAATGACAGCTGCCTTGTGAGGATCAGATCCTTTTGGACCAAGGGTCCTTGCGTGCTCTGAGGCACCAGCCTGACAATCAAACCATATAAAAAATTACTCAATGATAGACACAAAATCGAGACATTAACGAAGCTAGAACAAGGCCATCTTCAAATTCACACAGTATGTTAGTATTTACCTCAATGTACTTCTTGGCATTGTCCCATGCACCACCAGTGTTAGAAGCAGAAATTGCAATCTGTCAATCAACACAAGTCCAGTGAGCAACCATAATCAATGATTTAAAAGTTAACCCAAATTTCCAATTAAAGTGCATCTAGCTTCATGAGTAGTTTAAAGATACTTAAAAAAGATTCTTTTTTTTCCAAAATGTTTCATGTTCAAATTTACCTGAACACCAGAAACAAGAGCTCCAGCAAGGACACCGGCAAGAGTCTCAACACCAAACAAAGTTCCAACAATGAGGGGAGTAAGCATGACAAGGGCACCAGGAGGGATCATCTCTTTGATAGAGGCATCAGTTGAGATTTTGACACAGGTAGCATAATCAGGCTTGGCGTGACCCTCCATGAGACCAGGAATGGTATTAAACTGTCTGCGAACCTCCTCAACCATCTTCAAAGCTGCACTTCCTACACTCTTCATGGTCATGGCAGAGAACCAGTATGGAAGCATGGCACCAACTATTAAACCAATGAAAACCTTTGGAGTCAAAACATCAACGGTAGAGATAGCTGCACGGCTCACAAAGGCACCAAATAGAGCCAATGACACTAATGCTGCTGACCCAATAGCAAATCCCTGGAAACATAAAAATGGCACATCAATATGCATGAGCAGCAGTTGGGAACATTGAGTCAAAAGAAGAAGAAAAATTTAGAATAATAAAAGAGGCATTAATGGGGATTGGGGGGAAAAAACCGGAAGGATGCAATGCAGTTTCAGTAAAGTGTCTATCTCAAAGTGGACTCAATTGATTATAGAATAAAATTCCGATCTAACAAGTCCATTTGGGGTTCAAGAATTACTATAAGCAGTAAACACAGAATTAAGGCTACAATTGCGTTATGAATCACTCTCCTGATAAAAATCTCTAGGAAAAGAATGAATTCAGTACCTTTCCAATGGCAGCAGTGGTGTTTCCAGCAGCATCAAGAGCATCAGTTCTCTCACGAATGCGATGGCTCATGCCAGCCATCTCAGCAATGCCTCCAGCATTGTCACTGATTGGACCATAAGCATCAATGGCTAACCCAGTTGCAATGGTGCTCAACATTCCAAGGGCAGCAACCGCAATGCCATACATGGCAGCAAAGCTAAAGCTAACAAAAATGCTGACTGCAATGGCAAAAATTGGGATGATAACAGATTTGTACCCTAAAGCAAGGCCAAATATGACGTTGGTGGCTGCTCCTGTCCTGCAGGAATCAGCGACATCCTGCACAGGGCTGCAAATAAAGAAATGATTGATCATTATAGAAACTTTGATGTAAAACTGCTGTAGTTAATCAGTCAAACAACTGTTCCCCATACCTGTAAGCATTGCTGGTGTAGTACTCCGTAACAAAACCAATAATAAGTCCAGCCCAGAGACCAACAGCCACGCACAAAAATAGCTGCCTGCAAATTGAAATCATTTTAGTGGTTCTGCTAATTTTCCCATCCACAACTAAGCGGTAACTCACAAAAAAATTTAGGAAAGTAAAAGGTCTTAAGCTTTCCTCAGCTTAAAAAATAAGCATAGCTGTGTTACGGTATGCATCTAGCTAGAAATCACAAGAATCGCTACTTTTTCTAGCATGATTATTGCTACATATAAGAATAACTTAATCTTACCAGTTTTTAACATCTTTTTGAGCCCCAAAATTAAAGATGGTGAAGGATGATGGCACACCAATCCAAGTAACAACAGCAATTCCCACAGTCATAAGAGCAGTGGATATAATAAGCTGCTTCTTCAAAGCTGGTTCAATTTCTTTGACAGCCTTGATCTCAAAGAAATCAGTGGCGAATAGGGTTGTGATCAAACACACAAGAATACCCACAGAACTAACGAGCAGAGGATATAACATTGCGGTGAACTCATGGTTTACTCCAAAGGAGGATATAGAAGCAACAACAAGAGCAGCACAGGAAGATTCAGCATATGACCCAAATAGATCAGAACCCATACCAGCGATATCCCCAACATTATCACCAACATTATCGGCAATGACCTGATTTTATATTAAAAAAAGAGATTAAGTAAATCATTCAAGGGCTCTGCATAAGAATATAATTACTTCTTAAAGATTAATAAACCTAGAAACAACATTGAATAAATATATATTCCAAATGAATAAGCTTACAGCTGGGTTTCTCGGGTCATCTTCTGGAATGTTCCTTTCAACCTTTCCTACAAGATCAGCACCAACATCGGCAGCCTTTGTGTAAATTCCACCACCAACTCTTCCAAAGAGTGCCATGGAGGATCCCCCGAGACCATAACCAGTAATAGCCTCAAAAAGGCCTTCCCAGTCATCACCATAGTACAGGTGGAATAGATTGATGGCAATGTAAAGCACCAACAAACCGTTTGCTGCGAGGAGAAAACCCATTACTGCACCAGATCTAAATGCAACAATAAAAGCCTTTCCAACACCCTTTCTTGCTTCTAAGGTTGTTCGGGCATTGGCATAGGTAGCAATTTTCATCCCAAGGAACCCAGAAAGAACAGAGGTGATTGCACCGAGCAAGAAGGACACAGTACTGAAGATAGCAGTAGCAAGTGCTGGCTTGCAAGTCTTTTCCTTATCATAGGTACAAGCCCGGCTCTTTGTGCTGAAGCCCTCGACCGAGCCCAAGAAGAGGAAAATCAAGGCAGCAAAAGCAATCATGAAGACCCCAACATACTGATACTCAGTAAAAAGAAAGGATGTTGCACCTGCACGCATACATCAATAAACTATTTAATATGAAAACATAGATCATAAACAAGTGACTGTCAATGGTACTAACAAATTAATGAAGGTGTCTTTAATTATGCATAAAGTGCATCAACAGTAAATATATCTCAAGTTCATTCATATAGAAACAGCAAAGTTGCCACCCAAAGGTTACAACAAATTTTAACATCAGTCATACATCAATTCAGAAACAAAAACCTCAACATTCTGTATATAAAAAGTTCTTGTATAGATTATTCTTGATCAGTATATTATTATTATTACTACCAAATAATATTAATGCATCAGATAACATACATTTAATAATTATAGCTCATTTATATTTGATAAGTTAATTGTTAATTACAAAACATAACAATCATATTCCTGTACTTTATTATTGCTAGGATACTGAAATAGTCAGAAATTTTCAAAATAAGATTGACATAAAAATATGGTAACCCTTTCCAAAAATACTTAAGCAACAGCTGTATAATAACTTTAACAGGACAGAGCCACTATTTCCAAAAATAAAAGAATCCCTAGACATTAAACATAGTATAAAATATCTTCACCAAAAGGCAACTAAGTAAATAATTATATCACATGGTATCTTTTTTTTTTCTTTTTCCTTTTGATGCACACATGTTGGAGCATGGAATAAAGTATCAAATCAATTATCAAAAAAGTGCAGGCAGCACAGCAGCAATATAAATATTCTATGTTGTTAAATATTGTATATATTGTATTCCTAGATTATTCTTAGAAAAAGGAAAACATATGGAAAATGTGACACGTGCAGTACACGTGGAAGACAGTCTAATGATAATAACATGACATCCATAAAGCAAAATAATGTTTACTTAGATAAGACAAGATACCATAGCTTCCAGTAATGATGGCAGCACCCAAAGATAAAGCCTGACCCAGTTATTAACTTCATACCAACTAAATCTAAGTCCAAATATAATACTGAAATTCATCCATCAATTATTATTAAATGCAAATTGAAACCAGATCTATTAGTAAGAAGACTCCAGAATTCATTTACTTGTACCAACAAAAGCTGACACACCCCTAAAATGTCTCTTCAAAGATTATACACAATTTTTAAACGAAAAGTAGATTTAATAAAAAAGAAAAAGTACTTTGATTCAAAAAAAAACTCAAATAGATACAATTCAAACAAAAAATTAATTTCAAACAATGAAAAAAAAAACATCTAAGAAGATTAAGGTTAAGTATTACAAATTTTCAAGCGTTAAAATTTCTAACTTTACTTTACTTTCAACAAAATTGTTTTACTATATTCTTATAGTAATTTTATATTTATTCTACGTTAAGGTTCTGGATAAATACTTTGGAATAACTCAGAGTTCGTGAAATTACTGCAAAAATAAAATCAAAAGATAAAAAACAGATCTAACAAAAAAAAGCCAAAGATCTCACACCTTCAGAAATAGCGTTTTGAATTTCGGCGCACTTGGTCACGACGCTATGGTCATTGATGCCTTCCTCTTCCTCAATCAAGTAATCGTTGTAACCGTTTTTGTTACTGTTGCCGGAGCCACCTGGCGGTTGTCGTTCGGTGGTGAGCTTCACGCGCGACACCAACACCCACTGAAACAACGAGAAAGCTATCCCAATCACGGCGCACACCGGCACCACGATCTGCGTCGCCAAATCCGACAACAGTGCCGCCCCCATCGCCGCAGAACAGCTTCAATCCTCCGGCAACCACCGCGCTACCGAGTGAGATTGAGTGAGAGTGAAAGAGCTCGAGATATGAAATTTGAGAAGGAAGGAAAGAGCGGAGAGAGCTCTGTTTGTGAGGGTTTTCAGTGATTTATATTGTGGAAAATTGGAATATTTTTTTATATTCGACAGAGAGGAAATTCCCTGTAGACAATTCTAATTTTATTTAATTTCAATCTCCTCTCACAGCCATACGATTAATCTACTTTTTTATTTAAAAGTAGATGAACGGTAGGTAATGAAGGCGCACGGGAAGCAGTGTGGGGAAGAGATATATGAGAGAAGAGAATCACTCGATAAGTAAGCGCGTAGGATTAACGCATCAATGTCCGGAATAAAAAAAAATTATCTATTTTTACTTTAAAGAGTGACATAAATTTGTGATGTTGAGAGTAATTATCGGGGGAATGATTCGATGCGCCACGTAGATTGTGGATAACTATGCAACCTAACACTCTTACTTTGTAGAGTTGTACTCCATGTTTTATTATGGTAACAAAAGTACAATCTCCGAGATAACCTTGTGTCTTGTAATGTGTTAGTTTTTTTTTTTTTTTGCTTTTTGGAACGCTTGATATCTAAAATTCTAAAATAGGAGTATTTGGCCAAAAAAAAATCGTATTTTAGATATTATTGAATATATATGGTATTAAAGATGATAAATTTATTTTTTTTGAGAGAGAATTATTTTTTATACCATAAAGATGATAAATTTAAATTGATAAAATTAGGTGAGTCAAATCTAGGATTGTTTGTATGGCAAAAAAAAATCTAGGATTGTTTCTTCTTTTTTTCCAACATTGTTTCTTAAATATAAATGTTGGTAGACTCATCCACCAAATCCAGATTAGTCTGAGCAAAACTCTGGATACAGGATGGGAAACCAAAAAAAAATAACAATGCTTTTTTTTTTTCAATAATGTCCCTAAAATAAAAGGTAACTAGGGGTGCAAACGAGCCGAACTCGAACGAGCTTGAACACGAACCAGTCGTGTTCGCGAACATTTGGCTTGTTAGAGCTCGGCTCGTGTTCGTTTAAAATTTGGAAAGGGTGTTCGAGTTCGTGTTCGTTTATTAATAATGTGTTCGTGTTCGTTTGTGTTCGGCTCGTTTAAATAGACTTGTTCGTGAACATTTCACAAACGCGTTGAT
>AWWV01014977.1:0-11085 GCA_001974805.1 Corchorus capsularis
TTTTTAATATATATTTTAATATTTATATAAAATATAATTATATATATTAATATTTATATAAATAAAAATATAATTATTATATATATAATAATATAAATGAACATAAACGAGCTATAAACGATCTATTAAACGAACAATAAACAAACACTAAACGAACATTAATCGAGCATGTTCGTGAACATAAACGAACCGAACATCACTTGTTTGAGATCGGCTCGTTTATTAAACGAACACTAAAATTGTGTTCGTGTTCGTTCGTTTATCTTATCAAACGAACATAAACGAGTCCTTAACGAACACGAACATGAGCTGTTCGTCGAACACCCTGTTCATTTGTACTCCTAAAGGTAACCACACCTCACACATTAATGTTATTATTTATTAAATTAATGTTTTAAAAATGTTTATTTCTCTATCAAAGTTTTTTTCCTTAAATTTATAGATATCAAAATGCATATGTGTTTTAACAATATATAAATAATCATATTTGAATTATGTACTCAAATAATTATGTTTGAGTCAAGTTATCTTATTATAAATGAATATCTTCTAACAATAATTTTACTTTGTTCACCAGTTTTGAATTTTATATATTATATTTAATTAAAGCTTAGTTGTTGTAATTATGTCATTATATATACATTAAACCACAGAGAAAGCTATGAAATAATATGAAGGTATTTATCAATAAAAAAACTTATTTTGAATTAAAAAAATTAACTTGTAAATATAAAAAAATCAATTTAGAACAAAAAAATCAGTTCCATCTTTAATGGAAAGAACTCGTTTGGCATCGTTTCTGTTTTCTGTTTTCTGTTTTCTGTTGCCAATTTTCTGTTTTTGGAAACAAAGCAGTGAAAACATGTTTGGCAGATTGTTTCTGTTTTCAAAAATTTTGGAAACGAAAGCAATGTTTTGGAAAAAAGTGGAAGCAAGAATTTTGTGTTTTCATGTTTTTCCAAAGCACTTCCAAAACACAGAAACACGATGATGAACAATAACTCACATGCTTTTAACCTTTTTTTGTTACTTTTTTATTTAAAAACATACAACTAAATTGTATATTCAAATATGTTTTTGTTTTCAAAAATTGACAGAGTAAAAAAACAAAAACGAAAACAAAACAAAAACAGAAAAACGAAAACGATATCAAACGACCCGTGTAGCTTTAACTTTTACATATCTTTTATTGATTTTATTGGATGAGCTCATTATAATCTTGTCCTAGTCGGATATAGATAGAAAAATTTTCAAATTTACCACAATCTCTGTCTAACTGTCTTGAGTCTTGACTCTTGAGGTTTCTTTTATGGCCGAAAAAAAAACTCTTGAGGTTTTATTTCTTTTACCTTTTTTTCTCTTGAAATATTACTCCATATATTTATTCATGATAATTAATGATAAAAATGAAAAGGCTTCTTGATTGGCTGAAAAAGGTGACAGGGGACCGTAACCGATGCACTAAAGAACAGAGGAGAAAAGCTCAGCCAAGATGGATTTTAACTTTTTCTTATGTAAGAAAAGCCTCGTGACGTCGCATGTGTTGAATGGCGTGCAAACCTCCTATACCGGATAATATCATTTTTTATTTTTCCCCGTTTTTTTTCCTTTTATAGTTTTGTAATTTCAGTTTCAACTTTCAATTAAAATACAAACAACATTATTATATTTTTATTTTTATTATATATAAATATATTTTTTCCTCATCCACCCAATCTTTATCTTCTTTCCCTCCTCCGGCCAAAAAAAAAAAATCTTGTTTCGCTCCAGTAATTCAGGAGATTATTATCAAATCCATCATCTGTTTTCTGAAACATTTTTGAGGCCTATATTTCTTCACTATATCTTGGACCTCCTCTAATCATCTCTAAATCACATATTTCCCATCAATCAATCCTCTCTAATCTATTATTAATTTTTTCACCAAAAAAAAATCTATTATTAATTTATTATTACTAGTAAGTACTACAGTACTATTTAAGGTTTGGTTTCAATAAAACTTATAATGTCCCTCAGTATTTTTTAACAGTTACTAGTGGCCCATTAATTAATTATAAGTAGAGCTGTCAAAACTTGACACGAATTCAATAACATGTCCAATCCGATCGAACCCGATTTGACTAGAAAAATAAATGATAATCCAAATGATCCGAGAAAATTACCTAACTCATTTAACCTGGAGCCAAGTGACGATAACCCAAAACCCGCCCAACCCGCCTGATTGACATCTCTAACTTTATAAGTCAAAGAAAATAATTGTATGTTGCTCTTCTTCTCATTTTTAAAAACTTTAAATTCTTGTTATACCAACATGCTCCAAAAATAGAAATAGATCAATCACTATAATTAAATTTTAAATAAATTTTTAACTTAATTAGTTTTAAGAAAATGAATAATTAATGATTAAACTACTCTTTTTTTAACATTTAAAATTAATAATAATACTATCGTTAGTTTATATTTTAATTGAAAATTTTAAAATTAAAATGGTAAAAATAAAATAATTATAAAAATATTGAATTCAACTAAATAAAAATAGTGTTTTCAGTTGCAAAAATTTATTTTTAAGAAAAATTGAAAAAGTTTAAACAATGTCGTTCGAGAAATATATTTAAAAAACTAATATATCAAGTTTTTTAGTTAAAATAGTAAAATTTTAAAATATAATAGTTATAAGGATATTAGATTTAATTATATAAAAATAGATTTTTTAGTTGAGTAAAATAGTAAAATGATAAAATATAATAGTCATAAGGATTCACTCATTAGATTTAATTATATAAAAATAGAGTTTTTAGTTAAGTAAAATAGTAACATAGTAAAATAAAATAGTTATGAAGATATTATATTTAATTAAATAAAAATAGAGTTTTTAGTTAAGTAAAATTATAAAAACCTAAACAATGGCAATTTAGAAATATATTAAACAAATAAGGGTATAATAGACGATTCAAAAGTTTTACAGGTGAACGTACTTTTTAATATAGTATAGATTAGTTACATTTTTTTTTGGTATTAGTATAAGTTACACTAGATTTATGGCACTCACTTTGTGAGTTTAGAAATAAAAAAATAGTTTATAATAGTTTTCTTTTTTGACACATTTAAACTGGTAGCTTTTTTTATTTCAAAAAAATTGGTAGTTTTTTTTAAATGATATAAATAAAAATTATTTATTATATATATATCCTTGGTGGTTTTTTTTTCAAATGGGTAGTTTTTAATCTTTTAAAAACTGAGTTTGTATCCGAGTTAACTCGTGACACAAACTCAGAACTTCACATTATAATTAGTATAGATTATTATTATTATTATTATTATTATTATTATTATTATTATTATTATATTGAATTTTTTTTGAGAAATTTATTATATATTGAATTGATGATAATAACATCTTCTAAGTAATACTCTCTCTGTTCCTTTTTAATTGTCTTTTTTAACTAATTTATTTGTTTAAGAAAAGTAGTTATTTTGTTAAATTTTATACAAAATTTACTTTACTTTACCAAATTGCCCTACATTTAATTGGTATAGTTTAGCCTTGCCAACTATCATATTTAATGAGTTTTGTGGTTTCAAAGCAGAACAAATATGTCATTTTAGTAAAGAGGGACAATTAAAAAGGAACAAGGGTTTTAGACAATTAAAAAGAAACAGAGGGAGTATATACTAACAAAACACCTTATCTTATTATCTTTTATCTTCTATACTAATATAAAAACATCCTCTACGAGAGCGAAAATATTAGTTCATAAACGGGTTAATTCCAAATTTCCCCTTCACTTTGAGCCCAAATTAAACAATCTTTTCCTTAAGCCTTTTTTTTATTGTCTGATTGCACCATAACATTACAAAAAAAAAGAGAGAGAGAAATGTCCTCTTGTCATTAACAAAATCGTTATTTAATGTTTTCACTTTGGTAAGATAACGGATTTGCTGACAGCAGAGGGACATATGTCCTTTTTTTGTAATGTTAGGGTGCGTTTGGTTGGAGGTAATCTTGGGTGATGATCTCAGATCACCCTGTTTGGTAGGGATCACCCGTTGCTAATCTTGGATGGTGATCTCAGATCACCCCGTTTGGTTACACCTTTTTTCAAAGAGTGGTGAGTTACTCCCTGATCATCCCTCAAAGGGGTGATCCGATCACCCCTCTAAACCCAGGTGATCTAAGATCACCAGTGATCGGGGGGTGATCCTAACTAAACGCACCATTAGGGTGTAATTAGGCAAGAAAAAAAGTTTATGGAGAAAATTATTTTTTTGTGCAAGTTCATGGGAAATTTGAGCAGTAAGCTATTAATAAACTACTAATAATTGAGTTGGTTTAAATGAAAATTTTACAATATATAAATTATCTTTCATTCATTGTCAATCTCTTTTGCTTTCTTTTAGGAAAATACAATAATTGTAAATCTCATTATAATCAATACGCTCATTAGAACAAACTGAGAACGTCCACGAGAATAATAAATCTTATTAGAATTTACAATCACATAATGAACACTCATTAGAACAAGCTAACAAAATTCACATATGTTATAATAGTCAAAAATTTCAATACAATTTACGATCACATATGCTCGGTGGAACCTTGTGCAATTGCCCAAGGGAGGATATCCTCCATGTTTTAAGGGACTGTCAGCAAGCTGCTCTTGTGTGGAAACAAATTATTCCAATTCAACATCGGGATTCTTTCTTTGATGCTAAATTGAAGGAATGGCTTTTGGAGAATTTAAACATGAAAGAGAAAGAGAATAGATCAGTGGTAATCTTTGCTACTGCTATATGGCGCATATGGACAAGAAGATGCTTGGTTGTGTTTGATCCTGATGAGAGTTGTGCTTTAGATCAAGACTTGAATCGCAACATTCTCTCCACGGCTCGGGATATATTAGGAGCTTGAGTCTAGGTACGAGGTTGATTAGTTGGTGCCCTCCAACTGAGTTTAAAGTTAAGATTAATACAGACGGTGCATCCAGAGGTAATTCGGGTGTGGCGGGTGCTGGAGGCGTGATTCGTGATGCCTCTGGGTGGTGGTTAGTGGGTTTTGCTGCGCATTTGGGCATGGCGACTAATATGGCTGTTGAGCTCCATGCTCTTAGACTGGGATTGCTCTTGGCCTGGGAGGAAGGGTACAGGGAAGTGGTTTGTGAGTTTGATGCTATGGTGATCCTTGATCTCTTGAGTCCTGATGATACTTCACATCACCCCTTGAGTGCTTTGATTCTCGATGTGAAGGAAATTCTTGGTAGAAGCTGGGATTGTAGCTGTCAACATACCTTACGGGAGGGGAACTTTTGTGCGGATCTTTTATCAAAGATGGGTTGTGAGCTGGACACTGAGCTCCAAATTTTTAGAGAAGCACCGGATTCTGTTCGTGGGGCTATAGCTGCTGATGCTTGAGGAGTGACATATCCTCGAGGCTTTGTTCTGACTTAGCTATTTTATCTTTCGGTTTTCACCAAAAAAAAAAAAGAAAAGAAAATCCACAAAGCCCACATAAAGAGGCACAAAACGCACATGCAATTTACATACAGTTATACTAGAATCTGAAACCTCAAAATCCAGATAGAGTTTACTTATATACTCGAGTTGTTAGCTCAACTTGTAAGAGTACCGTGCCTGGACCGTGAGGTTCTGGGTTCAAGTCTCACGGAATGTGAGTTTAATTTGTAATTTGTTTATTTGTGTATTTGGTAGGTAGATGGTTTATTTATGGTAGTTTCTTAGTTTGAGTTGATTTCTCATTTAGATTTTTGGGCATGTAGAGATTTATTCTGATTGTAATGAGAGTTCACATGTACTCACTAAAAAAAAAAAGATACAGTTTACTTATCAGTTGAGCTAACAACTTATGGGTCATTACCGTTTTCCTTTAACATAAAGAAAAACTTTATTAAAAAAAAAACAAAAAAAAAACGTTATTTTGAAAATAAAACTACAATTTGATTTGATAATGATACGCTGGCAAATACTTGTACTATAATAATAAAGTAGAAATTGGAAGGTAGCAAGATGGTTGAGTTTTTGTTTGCTTTATCTTGAAGTAAGGAGGACAAATGAGGAGGGTTTTGCAGTGAGGGAAGCGGTGCGGACAGCAAATTGCAAGTTGAGAGTTGAGGCTTTCGCCACTCAAATTCCCAAAAGATGACCCATCTGATCTCCACGTTTATCGTTTGATTCTGATTGGGTACTCACTCCACTCCCAACGTTACAGTTGGCATTTTTTAGCCTTACTTGGAACCCTACTTACTATAAACTTCACTTCCAAATTCCAATCTTCCATATATATATGAGGATTAGAGTCCTCGACCAAGGAAAACGAAACATGGCCATTACAGTTGGGTTGTTTTTGGATTTTACTCATTTCAGGTTCAGACAATTTCGAATTTCGATTCGTTCGAGTTTTGAGTCATTTATGGATTTGAAATAGATCACACCATTGAATATAAATTCTCGCCTGATTCCATATCTACATATACCCCAAGTTATGAGGGTTTAGAATCCATCACTAAGGTTTATATATATAAACTTTCATATTATACATTGTGTGAGCATGTGGATGTGAACAATCTGAGCAATATCTGGAACACATATTTTGAGTGTTAGTATATGCAAGTAAATATAATAAATATAACTATTGTAACAACAATCACTGCGTCTGCACCTAAGTATATTTAGCTCAATTGGTATGATGCATATATTTTCTGAACCATGAAGTCTAAAGTTCAAGTCTCACTGTATATGTGTGATCTGTACAATTTTAGTACATTGGGACATAATGATTACCTAAGTATATATAGGGACGAAACCACATATAGTTTAGTGAGGTCAAATGACCCAATTATTTAATTATGTGTGTTCTATTGATATATAACTTGTACTAAATCTTTATATAGGTTTTGACAAATTGGATGGAGGATTGACTATGGAGAATCAAAAACTATAAGAAGTCATGTAGAATGAACATGATGATCATGATTCATGAAGGGAAAAAAACAAGTGCGTTGTTTTATTCGCATTCCCTGCCAGTACATCTCATCACCAATCACCAAAAATCCTAAAATTCTAGTTCTAGATTAGATGTGACTTTTTCGGCAAAATTCAGCAACCATATAGTTGTGGATATTTAAGCGAATCTTTTATGATGGTGGAAGGACAATTCTCATATTCCTTTTAGGCATTTATACTCTCATGGTGGTATCTAGTCTAGATATTTAGGATTCAAGCTAACCTTTTACCTTAAAAAATTCTAGCCATATCATCTATATTTTTATTCCTTTTTTTTTCCTTTGTCTATGTGGTAGCAATACATATATATGGTAGGTAAGAGCTTAAAAAGGTATATGAAAAAAAGGAAAATAGTAGAAACTTAAAAAAGAAAACCCTACGATTCAAAATTTTCGGATCTTGATTAACCCTACCTAGTTTTTGGCTGTGGCGGTGCTATGGAGGAGGATACGGAGGGCGAGCCGTCGTTGAAAGGGGAAGGGAGTGGAGTCAAGAGAAGTCGAACTGCAATGGAACGGGAGGATTTAGGAGGAGATTTTCCCCCTCTCTCGGGAGCAGCTAGGCCGAACAACCATGGTCCATCATATCGCGATAAGCTTCTCAATACCGGTTTGGAGGAGGCCGTCGATGATTTGATGGAGGACGGAGAGGCATCGGACTCGGACTATGAGTCGGAGGATGATAATATTGATGATAGTATTGATGGCCCTTGTGTTTGGCTATCCAAGGAAGACAAGAAACGCATTAGGCAGCCTTGGAAGAAATCGGTGATCATCAAATTGCTCGGGAGAACAATAAGCTATACGTATCTCTGCAATCGGCTCAAGACTTTGTGGTCTTTGAAGGGTTATTATAAGGTTATCGACCTTGACCATGGTTTCTGCTGTGTTCGGTTTACTCTATCAAGGGATTATGAGTTTGTCTTCAATGGAGGTCCATGGTTGATTGCTGATCATTATCTGACAGTTCGAAGGTGGTCTCCATATTTTCGGTCTCATGAGGCTACAATTGACAAGGTTACAGCATGGATTCGGTTTCCGTCAATGCCGATTGAATTTTATGATCGGAAAACTTTGAAAAGCATGGTTGAGAAAATAGGAAGATTTGTGAATGCGGATAAAACTACCACTGAAGCTTCTCGTGGGAAATTTGCCAGACTGAGTGTCGAGATTGACCTTTCCAAACCACTTGTTCCTCATATTTATATTGGAGGCCGATGGCAAAGAGTGGAATATGAAGGCTTGAGGATGTTATGTTTTTCCTGTGGAAGGTTCGGCCATGATGCTGACGGGTGCAAGGCCAAGCAACAGGAGGAAGAGGCAGTGGCTGATCCCAACGGTGGTGTTCAATCTTCACACACCCAAGTCGCTGTACAGGAGGGTGCAGAGAAAGCTGGCTTCGGTCCTTGGATGGTAGTTAAGAAGCCTCCGAGAAAGGCACCTGCGAATCGGCAATCCAATGATAAAGATAAACCGGTAGCTGCAGCTCCAAGTCCATCCCAGGTCGGTTCTCGATTCGCTGTCTTGAATGATATGGATGATACCCAGGATTCCGATGAGATTGTACCGAATACGGTTGCATCCGGTAAGGCGGTTCTTGTCCATAAGAATGGTGATGGTGGGCCGATGCAAAGGGATAGCAGGAAGCAACTTCAACAGAGCCTTCAAACGGTTGCACAGCTTGCGAACAAGGGTGGTGTGGTGGGTTCATCTTCATCGGGTGTTAAGTCTAAATCTGGGCCGAAAATTGCTGCTTCAGATGGTGTGAATAAGAGCCTTAATGTGCCCCTCATAGATAAAACCATTGATCTGAAACAAGCTGAGACAGTGAGAACGCAGAATAGGGAGCCGATTGTGATGAATGATGAGGACACTCCTTCTATAGTGGAACCGACCCAATCCCAAATTAATTCATGTATCAACTTAGACCAAGATGATGACATGATTGGAATTGGTGTCAATGGTGCAGCAAGAGAAAAAGGTCTCTCCTCGGATGAGGATTTTATGAATATTGTGGCGCCTTCACAGGGGTTAGAGGACGATGGCAAGTCCATGAACTCCTCTTGATTGATTGCTACCTTTCTTCTATTTTTATGTTACTTAACATAATTAGCTGGAATGTGAGGGGCGCTGCTTCTCGACGTAGTATCCGTAATATTAAGAATTTAGTTTCGTTGCATCGCCTGCATGCTTTAATCATTTTGGAGCCTCGGATTTCAGGTGACAAGGCGGATAAAGTCTGCAGGCAACTTGGTTTTTCTAATTTCTTTAGAGTAGAAGCAGAAGGTTTTTCTGGTGGCATTTGGCTCTTGTGGAATCCTTTATTTGTTCAGATTGAAGTTCTAGCTTACTCTGATCAGTTTATTCATGCTTTGGTTTCGGGTCCTAGTACTTTTGATTGGCTTTTAACAGCGGTGTATGGTAGTCTGGATGCAGCGGAACGGAACGGTTTATGGCATTCTTTGACTGAAACAAGCCGATTACATCACCTTCCTTGGCTACTCATGGGTGATTTTAATCAGGTTGCTTCAGCTGATGAGAAACATGGTAAGAGGGGAATTAATCTGAGTAATTGTCGCAGGATGTTGAATTGTTTTAAAGAATGTAATTTGGTTGATTTAGATGCTTCTGGCCCGAAATTTACTTGGTGGAATAAAAGTGGAGGGGCGAATTTCATCAAGGCTAGGTTGGATAGAGCAGTGGCTAATGATGTTTGGCTTGATTTGGTCAAGAACTTCACGGTAACTATTCTTCCGCGTACAAGTTCTGATCATCATCCTATTTGTTTGAAGTGTTCGGATGGTAGGCCTTTAAATTCGGCAGTATCGTTTCGCTTTGAAAATGCTTGGATGACACATGATAGTTTTCTAGACTGTGTGAAAGCGAGTTTATCTACTCCCAGTACTTCCTTGTTTAATTCACTACAGACACTAGCACAAGATCTAAAGAATTGGAGTATGATTTGTTTCGGTGATATTTATAAACGGAAGATGCGAGTTTTAGCTCGCCTAAATGGCATCCAAAAGAAGCTAGATTCAGGGCCGAATGACTATTTACTGCAGCTTGAAATTGTGCTTATTGAAGAATATAATTTGATCTGCTTTCAAGAAGAAACTTTATTGAAGCAGAAAAGTCGGATGGATTAGATCAAGTTTGGGGATTGTAATTCCAAATTCTTCCATGTTGCTATTAAGAAGGGCAATGCTAAGAAGGTAATTACTACTTTAAAATCGGATGATGGTTCTTGGTGCTCCGATCCTGATAACCTCAAGCAACTGGTGGTTAATTATTATCGTGAGCTGTATTCGGAGAATGATGTCGGTGTGAGGGTCAGCTTGCCGTCTTTGTGTGAGTGTTGGAAGTTGAATTATGATGAGAAGTTGCTCTTGGATGTGGAAGTTACGGTGGAGGAGGTTAAATCAGCTCTTTTTTGGGATGTATCCGAATAAAAGCCCAGGCATTGACGGCTTTCCTGCTGGTTTCTTTCAGAAGGCTTGGAACGTTACAGGGGACAATTTGGTTACTATGGTCAAAACTGCGTTTTGTACTGGTGAAATTGACACTTTTCTTAACCAAACTCTTATTGTGTTGATACCGAAAGTTGAAAGCCCTGAAAAGATCTCACAATTTCCTCCTATCAGTCTTTGCACTGTTCCTTTGAAAGTTGTTACGAAGCTTATGGTGGATAGGATTCGGCCTTTGCTTCAAAGATTAGTTAGGAAAACTCAATCCAGCTTTGTTCCAGGACGTAATACTTCGGATAACATTATCGTAGTTTAGGAGGCGTTGCATACAATGCGGAAAATGAAGAGAAAAAAGGGTGCTATGGCAATTAAAATTGATCTAGAAAAGGCATATGACAGAATCAGATGGCCTTTTTTACGAGAGGTCCTAGAGGAAATTGAGTTCCCTCCTTCCTGGATCAATTTGATCATGAATATTGTTTCTTCTAATCAATTTTCCATTATATGGAACCGAGAAAGGCTACCGTTCTTTTCACCATCTAGAGGCATAAGACAAGGAGATCCCCCTCTCTCCGTATCTATTTGTTCTATGTTTGGAGAAGTTT
>AWWV01014978.1:0-71547 GCA_001974805.1 Corchorus capsularis
GGTCATTTTGATTGATGAGGCAGTACAGCAAACTCGTTGGAAGCCTTTGCCGATTACTAATAAGGGTCCTTTCCTTTCTCATGTTTGTTTTGCAGATGATCTGGTCCTTTTTGGAGAGGCATCCACTGAACAACTTGATGTGATGATGGGTGTTTTACATTCGTTCTGTGAGGCTTCGGGTGAGAAGATTAGTTTGGCCAAGTCGAGGATCCTGGTCTCTTCAAATATTGAACATGGCAGAGCTTCGTATTTGAGCAACTACTGTGGCATTCCTTTGACAGTTGATTTTGGCAAATATCTTGGTGCGCCGATGATTCAGGGTAGAGTAACTAAAGCTACTTATAATGCACTTATTAGCAGGGCTCAATCCAGGATCTTATCTTGGGGTAATCAATTCCTTTCCATGGCTGGACGTATCACTTTAATTCAATCAGTATTAGGTGCGCTTCCATCTTATTTGATGTAGACAACTTATCTTCCTGATCATACTGTGAATGAACTTGAGAAGTTAACAAGACGTTTCATATGGGGGGAAGATGTGGGTAATAGAAAATTTCATGCTGTTGCCTGGGAGAATATTTGTTTGCCCAAAGAGCAAGGCGGTTTGGGAGTGAGAGACTTGAGGAAGGCTAATTTAGCTTTCTTGGCTAAATTAGGTTGGCAAATCATTACTGGCAAGGATTGTCTTTGGGTTGATATTATTAAACAGAAATATTTGCGTAAGGATGAATTCTTGTCTGTGAGTTGCAAATCCACTGTTTCATTTACGTGGAGGAGCATTATGAAGGGCAGAGATGTGTTGTTGAAAGGCTTGGGAATAAATATTAGTAATGGCCATGCTACACGTTTTTGGCTAGACAACTGGATGCCAGAAAGCCCTTTATTACGGTATGCTATGCGGCCTATATCTGAAGCTGAAGCTGATCTTTCCGTTGCATCTTATTGTGATGAGTTTGGAGGATGGCACTGGGATGCTTTATCTGAGGTTTTTCCTCCCGATATTGTGCTTAGAATTTCGGCTATTTGGATCAATACTAGTGACGAAAGGGAGGATTCATGGTGCTGGAAGTTGGAGGGTGATGGTTCTTTTTCAACAAGTTCAGCCTACAGGATTCAACTATCCCCTAATCCACCTTCTTCTTTACCTTGGCATAAGGTATGATCACTTTCTTGTCCTAACAAAATTAAAGTGTTCTTATGGCGAGCTCTACATAGTTCTCTTCCTACAGCTTCTTTTCTGCATCGGAGACATGTTGCCTCTCATTCTACTTGCTTTCGTTGCTCGCATATGGATGAAACTTTGTTGCATGCTTTACGTGACTGTCCTGTTTCCAAAGGTGTCTGGTTAATGTTGAATCCTGCTTTAGCTAATGGGAATTTCTTTTCCTGGATGAAAAGGATTGACTTCTTCTTAACTGTTCTAGTCCTATTCGACTATTTGATATGGATTGGGGAAATATTTTTCTGTATGGTGTTTGGTTTGTATGGTACTGGCGGAACTGCACCTTGCATGATGGTGATTTTGTGTGGCCTGTAAATTGTGATCAGCATATTTTATCTAGAGCCAAGGAAGCTAGTGATGTTTTAAGATGTTTCAGCTTGAAATTGAAACATGAGTTGTTAATTTCATGGCAAAGGCCTGCTGCATCTTTTGTTAAGGTGAATGTGGATGGTAGTGCTAAAGGGAATCCGGGCCTTTCTGCAGCAGGTGGTTTGATTCGGGATATGCAAGCAAACTGGATTTGTGGGTCCACCTACATAGTTGGGATTTCTTCCAGTCTGGTGGCGGAATTATGTGCAATTTATCATGGTCTCTCTTTATGCTGGGAACGTGGATTTCGTAATGTTGAATTGGAATCAGATTCACTTCTTGCTGTGTCTAGAATCAAGGGTGTTGCTTCTGATTATAGTCCTCATCATCGTTTGTTGGATGCCATTAATGAATTGTTGAACCGTGACTGGACTTGTAGGATTAAACATATCTATAAAGAGGCAAATATGTGTGCAGACTGGTTAGCCACTCACCATGACGATTCGCAACCGGGACTTCATGTTCTTGACTCTCCACCTCCAGGACTTTTCTCACTTCTCTCAACTGATGCCATGGGTTTACTTTGGCCAAGAGCTAATTTGTTTTTTTTTCCTTCATATAAAAAAAAAAAAGGTATATGAAATACCAAATGTTTGACCTTACCAAAAGGCCGAAAAAGGTATATGAAATTACGAATTGTATTTGTTGTTGCTGATTAAAATGGAGTAGGAACTAGGAACCCTACCCAAGCAATTCAATGGGTATTGGGCCCAAGACTATGGTCCTTGAATCCTACCGTAGTTTTAATTATATGGGCCAACAAATGTGAAACCTTTGACCCAAGGAATTGAGCTGAGTGTATTTCAGTGTTCTAGTTCTAGACGTTTGCTGCTAATTAATTTGGGCCAAGTGACCTGTTCTTCCCCAATTCAATTCTGGGCTATAACTTTGAGATGGAAAGTTTGGAGAAGAAAAGAAAACTGATTCGAACTTAAACTTTTTGATGGTTAAATTAATTTTAAACTAGTTCCACAGCCCGCGCTTCGCGTGTGGGTGGTCTATTTGATAAATTTTGTTAAGAAAATTATTTTAAGAAATCGAATCTTGATGTTATTCTAAGAAAATTTGCTTAAGAAAGTAACTATATTTTATTTTTTGAAAAGGTAATTATTTGATACACCGGCGGTGTAAATTTTGGACTCCATAAGCGGGTTGTGGAGTTGACACATGTCCAATTTTTGAATTAATTAAGTTTTAAATATTTCAATCTTGTCCCTAGAGGACACATGTCATCCTTCAGGACCCGTTTGTGTAGTCTGCTAAACTCCACCGACGGTGTATTATATAATTTGCCTTTTTTTTTAAAAAGCAATTATATAAGTTTTGTTTTTATTATATAATTTGCCTTTATTTTTCACTTTTTCTTTTCATTTGGTCTTATGAATTTTGTTCTGAAAACTATTATCTATTTAAATTAATAGACATTTTGGTGCTTGTATTTTACTTTAAATCCAATAGTTCATTGCATTTTGTATTTTTTGGTATGTGTGCTTATTTAATATATTCAATTGAATAAACAACACAATTAATAATATAATATATAATATAATTATTTTATAATAATAATAAAACTCACTATTTAATGATCACAAAGATGATAAAAAAAGTTTGAGGAGACTAACAATTAACACATGTAAAAGAAGCAAAACGCCATGTGGCGTTCAATGAGGGCATTGCTCATAAAATTAATAGTAGGTATAATAATAATTAAATTAAAGAAAAAGTATTGAAAATTATAGAGTCACATTCATCCCAAAAAGAGTCAGATAATTTGGGACAGGTGAGTACAAGATTTAGAGATAGAGGAGAGGGGGAACAAACCCAAGAATTTGATCCTGAGATTTGGTATAGTTGTTTGCCAGCATTTCACATTGCTAGTAACTTAGTTCCTTTAGCCTTCATTAATGAATTGCTAGCATTTTTCTAAAAAATGTCGCTATTGGTTTGTTTGCCAACTCTTACCCATATTGTATGGTCCATATATAGAAGCTGAAAATAACTCTCCCATCCTAAAAGAAATATAGAAGAATACTACCTTAAATGCCTAAATAAGTTGGTACATTTCAATCTTTTATTTCTATTGTTTAATAAAGTATAGCTGTCGATAAGGACATGTAGATTGTAGAAGTAGAAGTAGAAGTAGAAGAATAAGAATCTTTTTTTGGCTTTTTGAGGGAAATAAGAATCTTTATTAAGGAAATACTCTAATTAAGCTAGTATTGATTAACTAATTGCATTCATAGGGCCAAATAATGGTGTGATGGTGACCTTATTCTGTATATGCATTAAAACTCTTTAGCAGCCATAATAAGAAAAAAAGTAATTATTTGATACACCGGCAGTTTAAATTTTGGATTCCATAAGCGGATTGTGGAGTTGACACATGTCCATTTTCTTAATTAATTAAGTTTTAAATATTTCAATCTAGTCCCTAGAGGACACATGTCACCCTTCAGGACCCGCTTGTGTAGTCTGCTAAACTCCACTGAAGGTGTATTGTATAATTTGCCTAATAAAAAAAGGTAATTATTTGATACACCGGTGATGTAAATTTTGGATTCCAATTTCCACAAGCGGGTCATGGAGTTGACACATGTCCATTTTCTTAATTAATTAAATTTTATATATTTCAATATAATCTCTAAGGGACACATGTCACCCTTCAAGTCCCGCTTGTGCAGTCTGCTAAACTCCACCGCCGGTATATCATATATAAACCCATAAAAAATAAGAATCTCTTAGACAAAATCTTATCTACATGTTTATTTATTTTTTAGTCATCCTTGATTGAAATTTCTTATAAGCAATAAATAAAAGATGAGGGATGATGATGAACGAACCCTACACAATTCCATAAAATCGGCTAGTCATAAATTAGGAACGACTCATGACTCATAGTGGTCGACGGTGCATTTGTTAAAAAATACTCCTACTACTATAAAAAAAATATTCAATCATTTCGAGTTGCAAAATCATCTAAAAAAAAAAAAAGTCGTCATAGTTAGACTTTTGAGTAATTGGGTGGAAAACATACTAGTAGTATAGTATTTTTTTGAAATGGAAAATTTGACTCAAAGGATAAGTGTATGGTTTTCCTGAATAACAATTCAAGTAAGATATTCTTTCTGAATATTGAAATTTTCACGTTCATGATCAATTACTGTATTTATTAATTAAAAAAACATTTCTATTAATGAAAAGTTAATTAACCTAAGCAATTAGGAAACATTAGCAAAACCAAAAAAAGAATCACATTAATTAATTCAATCCTTATATCATCGACTCATTCAATCTCATTTCTCAAAGACATTAAAAGAGAGAGACAAAAAGAAAAGTTAAAAGTTTTATAAAATTCATCAAGACTTAGGTCTGGTTAATGGTGACCTATAGGGTATTTTTCAATGGATAATGGTGAATTTAATGTATTATTTTTACTAAATTAAAATAGAGAAGACAATTTGTTAATTGTATTGTAAGCTTGGACTTTTTGTTAGAGATTTCGAGTTTGAATTCTGAGATGAACGAGATTGGATTTGAGATAAGAGATGAATAATTATGTAACCCATTTAAATATCATGCTCATACCTTCTATTTTTATCATCTTTCCCTACTAAATACTAGTATTTACATGATCACCAACTTTTTATTATAATTTCCCTATAATCTCTGATCTTTGCATAATTATTCTATCAATAATTAAGGAATTTGTGTATGGCAAAATAGTAAGAAAATACTATATGTAGAACTTTTACGTAATTTTATTGATAAATTTCTTTAACCATACAATTTGAGAGGCAAACGGCACGTGGTCCGTGATTGTGCACGGGAGGAGCGTGCACCCATTGTCAAAGTCAACGTATTAAGGATCTCAATCTCAAGCAAGCAGAAGAGGAAACGTGGCTTTGTTCCATTGGCCTGATCGTTTTGCCAACCAGGAACTCCGCAGTGATGACACCATCAATCATCAATAACCGAAATTTTGTACTACTTCGTACTTTCCGCCCAAGAATCTTCTTTTCATTCATTTTCACCAAAATCTTCCTAATCCAAAAGAAAAGGAAAGCATGTTAAACTGATAGGAAGAAAGCAATAATTCTTTTCCCACACAAAATTTATCATCATTTTTTTTTTTGTGAGAAATATTTATCACCAAATTTTACTCATTTACATGTCATCAAGTTTACTACTTTTCTAATCTCACTGCATAGTCTTATGTACCGAAGAAAAAGTTTACTACTTTTCATGCAAAACAAAACTTTGTAAGATAATTCCTCAAAGTTTTAAATTATCTTACAGAGTTTTTGATGGGAAAAAAAAAAACTTTGTAAGATAAGAATGAGTATGTAATTTAAAATATTTAATATGGTCAAGTATTAGTGATTGTAAAAAGTGATATCCCAAGGAAACCATGCAGTTTCCTTGTGAAATTTGATTTTCTTTCATTTTTTTTTCTCATTCAATCATGAAAGACTTTTATGAGAAATTTGATGTCAATTTTTTCTCTGTTTTTTTTGGAATTCCTTGGTGAGAGTTTTCGGAACTCCTTTGTGAGAGTTTTTGGGGCTCCTTTATAAGAGTTTTTTCTACTGTCTTTGTACAAATTTTCAATCCCCTCCTATTTTTTCATTTCCCTTTGAATCTTGACATTTAATTCCTGATTTTTTCCACACCTTTTCATAAATGGTTGAAGATCTTAACAATCTTTAGCTAATTTAATATCGTGAGGAAGAAAATGCTATCCTTGAAGTTAATCCCTCTTTTGTGCAAGAAGGATAGGATCGCATTGCCTTCTTGGAAGTTTGCAAGAATATGTGGAAGACTTCAAGAATCAAAACCAGTTTCAAGCATGGGCAATACAATAGTTTCTTCTTCGTGTGGAGCAAAAAGATGTTAGGGGGCAAAAAAAAAATCCCTGAATTATCGATTTGGCTAGATTATTTTCTTATTGTAATTTTAATTAATGGTGTTTGCACATAGAATAGCACATCTAGACTTTTGGTAATAGTGCTAACTATATTTGGTATGGGATTGTATCCTCATGCGTTTTATGTAATTTCTTTCGAAATCAATATTTAAGTTTAACTTGATGATAAAAAAAAAGTATTAGTGATTGTAATTTCACTATCTAAGATGAGATAATTTAATGGCTACAATTTGATGGGGGTATGTAACATTACCCAAAAGTAAATGTCATTAAAAAAATATTGGGTTTGAATCAATGAATCTTGTAATTGAGAAATGCTATACATGTTAAGAAATCTTTCATGATTTTTTTTTGAATAAAGGAAAGATAAAAACTAGGTTAGATTAAAACCCTGGGGAAATGCAACCCCTCTTCCATCAGCTTCGACAACCTCTAGCACCTGCTGGGGAGGAACACGAAAGACTTCATAATCAACGACTATGTCACAACCCATCTTTGATAACTTATCAGCGCAAAAGTTCCCTTCTCGTAGAGTATGTTGACATTCGCACTGCTATTCTCAACTTACCATTTCTTTGATGTCCATTAGAAGAGCACCTAACAGATGACTTTGCATATCATTTGACTTCAAGAGATCAAGAACTACCTGGGCATCTACTTCACAAATAAGAGACCGATAACCTTCCTGCCAAGCTAGTAATAATCCAAGGCGGAGAGCATGGAGTTCCGCCGCCACATTAGAGCAAACATAACTTGACTTTAAATTAGTCGGGACTAATGTAATCGTCGAAAGGATTTACATTAAGAAAATAGGTTCTTGCTACTTTTTTTTCTTTGTTTTCTTTTCCATGTCAAGAGAGGCTAACATATTGGCACAATTCCCAGATTAGTTAGAGCGATGCAGAGTTGGTTTAAGTGGTAAACGATTTGTTCCAGCTTAACAAGGTTTTCGAGATCTTGCATACGCAATTATCTTGTTGGTACTCACCCACCAAGACCAGATACGCAATGCGAGTTGGATCTGGATTAATTAGGACAAAACTCTAGATACCGGATGAGATAAAAAAAGTGTCAGATTAGGCAATTAGGGTGTGGTTTAGGGGAAATTTGGGTGGGTTATCATCCTTCAACTATTTTGTAATCTTGATATATATTTTTTTTGTAATAATCTTGATAATTGATGATTAATAAAATTGTCTTTCTTTCAAAAAAGAAACAAAAAAAAAGCCCTTAGCATTCATCTCAAATAGAGAACAAATACTACTATTGATGAAATGATGGGCAATTAATTTCTTTATACAAATATATGGAAGTTAAGTAGCATGTGGTAAGCAAACCAAATTGCCAGACAAATCTGATTAATTGTTTTCCATATTTGACAGCTATAAGTTAAATTTCCAAATAAAAAGAAAATATTCTAATAATTACCCATAATAATTGTCAAAATCATAACGAAATTATCCAAATAAAATATGAATCACATCTCATCTCATAAATTTATAGGAGTATTATTTATTATTACAGAATATAGTATTTAATAAAAAATTACCTTTTTAACCTTTTTTAGGATAAAAAATTAGTATTACCATTTTTTAATTAGGGTGATTATATGATACACCGGTGTAAATTTTGGACTCCACAAGCGGCTTGTGGAGTTGACACATGTCCCTTTTTTGAATTAATTAAGTTTTAAATATTTCAATCTAGTTCCTAAGGGACACATGTCACCCTTTAGGACCCGCTTGTGTAATTTTCTAAATTCCACCACCACCGATGTATTGTATAATTTGACTTTATTATTTGGATAAACTCTATATCTACATTCCCAAGAAAAAAATGAAAACTCCATTTCCATATAAATAGCCATTTCCTTCCATTCTCTCTCTCACTCTGTTTTCCTCTGTTTTTATCTTCTTCTCCATCAAAGTTGACCAACAGCCCAGGAACAAGAAGAAAATGTCTAAAGAAGAAGTTTTCATCGGCTCCATCGACCAAGGAACTACCAGCACTCGATTCATCATCTATGACAAATCCGCTCGACCCATCGGATCCCACCAGGTCGAGTTCACTCAGTTCTACCCTGAAGCTGGGTATCTCTCTCAAAACTCACTTTTCCTTTTATGTAATTTGATTTTAATCCCAATAGATACTTAAACTTTTCGATAGTTGAAAATTAAAACTTTTCGACATCAAAGTTTCACGTTTGAATCACGAGAAGGAAAGTATAGTAAAATTTTATGGATGGACGAACAGTTATCTCTTTCGATTGTATATATATTTAATATATATATAAGTTTTCTGATTTGTAGCAATATGGTATTTTTAATTTTCTCTGCAATATGAAAATTGGGTATGATTGATGTTGCATAAAGATTGAAACTTTCATGTGTTTATGGATTTTTGTTTTTATATATATAAATTTTTGGAAAATTGGGGTGTTAGGTGGGTGGAGCATGATCCTATGGAGATATTGGAGAGCGTGAAAGTGTGCATTGCAAAGGCAGTCGACAAGGCTATAGCTGATGGCCACAATGTGGATAGTGGATTGAAAGCAATTGGATTGACCAATCAAAGAGAGACAACTCTTATTTGGAGCAAATCTACTGGTACTCCTCTCTATAAAGCCATTGTTTGGATGGATGCCCGTACCAGCTCTGTTTGCAGGTAATCTTTTTGCCTATTCTCTTTGTTATTTATTCCTATTTGCTTTATTTGCTTGTTTGATTTTTTTCTTTCCTATAATTATAAATTACCTGGGAAATGGCAGCTCTCTTTGGGTGATGAATAAACATAATTGTCCTGTTGAATCTGGATTTCCCCGTACGGTATATATTCAATGAGTCAAGTTTTTTATTTGGCCCTAAGCTCTTGATTATCAATAAGGTTGATCATGCCTACCTTCTTTATTTTTGGGGGAAATTTTAATTTTGAACTGGGATTGTATTTTATACTAAGATTGCGTTGTTTCCTGGGTTCTTGTAACTATGAAATATGTTGTTGGCACGAATCCTTTAGATTTTGCTGTCAGTAGCTGGGATTTGAAATTCACTGTATATGTGAGAATTGCTTTTTGTGCTATTATAGTTTGAATTCCATATTTTGATGTCTGAGGTGATTTGTCTACTAGGAAATTGGAGAAAGAACTGTCAGGAGGCAGAACACATTTTGTCAAATCATGTGGTTTGCCCATAAGCACTTATTTTAGTGCTGTGAAGTTGCTTTGGTTGATGGAGAATGTGGATGCTGTGAAAGCTGCTATCAAATCAGGGGATGCTTTGTTTGGAACTATAGACACATGGTTAATCTGGAATTTGACTGGAGGCGTAAATGGTGGATTACATGTCACTGATGTCTCTAATGCATCAAGGACGATGCTCATGAATCTCAAAACCCTTGATTGGGATAAAACCACTTTAGAAACTCTAAAAATACCAGCTGAAATTCTGCCCAAAATTATTAGTAACTCTGAGGTCATTGGTAAAATTTGTAAAGGATGGCCTATTGCTGGTGTTCCAATTGCAGGATGTCTTGGTGACCAACATGCTGCAATGGTTGGGCAAGCTTGCCGAAAGGGTGAGGCCAAAAGCACTTATGGGACTGGTGCCTTTATCCTTCTCAACACAGGTGATGAGCCGGTCGAGTCAAAACATGGGCTTTTAAGCACGCTGGCATTTAAGCTTGGTCCAAAAGCACCAACTAATTATGCTTTAGAGGGCTCTATTGCTATTGCTGGAGCTGCAGTTCAGTGGTTAAGAGACAGTCTTGGGATAATTTCCAGTGCAAGCGAGATTGAGGCTTTGGCATTACAGGTTGAATCCACTGGTGGGGTTTACTTTGTTCCTGCTTTTAATGGATTGTTTGCTCCATGGTGGCGAGATGATGCTCGTGGGGTTTGCATTGGAATCACAAGGTTTACAAGTAAGGCTCATATTGCTCGTGCAGTGCTTGAAAGCATGTGTTTTCAAGTGAAAGATGTCTTGGATTCAATGCACAAAGATGCGGGTGAGATGGGTGAGAAGAAGAATGATAAGGGAGAGTTTGTGCTTAGAGTGGACGGTGGTGCTACTGTCAACAACCTCTTGATGCAAATTCAGGTTAGAGCTCTACTTATGCATGGTGTTTTTACTTTTCTTCTTTGCAATTATATTTCTTTGAATGAATTTAAGCATTGTGGTTTCATTGGTTTTGGTTGAAAATGCTATGTTAAACATTGCTTGATCCACCTCCTTCTTCAGTCCTCATTGTTGTGTTACATACTGGCCTATCATTTGTTCACCGTTAAGTTTTTCAGTGCTTTTATGGTCCAAGATTTGACCTTACACACATTCATTTTGCGATGCTTATAGGCGGACTTGCTGGGGAGCCCTGTGGTGAGACCAGCTGACATAGAAACAACAGCTATTGGGGCCGCATATGCTGCTGGATTAGCTGTTGGAGTTTGGAAAGAAGAAGAGATTTTCGCTTCTGGAGACAAGGTCAAGACTTCAACTATATTCCGTCCCGTATTAAAGGAGGAAATAAGGAAGAAGAAGGTTGATTCTTGGTGCAAAGCTGTTGAAAGAACATTTGACTTGGCTGACCTTTCTATCTGATGCAAAGTTACATGTTTCATTTCACAGATGGTTGTTCTGTTTGTAATAACAATGGCTAGTCCTTTGTAGATTCTTGTGAATGACAGACAAATCTTCATGGATTACATTGAACTGAATAATAATTAGTGATAAAATGCTAATTTTATTAGATTAATTACTTGTTCCTAGTTCCTGCCCATTGCTTAGCTACAAATATTCTGTTAAGAGCATGACAGAAGCTTCCATGTTTTGGTAAGAGAATAGACAAATTCAATGCCCCTTTCTCAAACAAGAAACCTAAGATCCATTCCTCAAGCCCAACTCAACTCAACTCAAGGTGAAAGCTAAAAGCCTTAAATTAGCCAAACCGTCTGCAATGACCCATGAAGTTATGTATCTACTGACAAATATATACCAGCAATGCAATGGGTACATGAAAATTTTCATATCTTAATTTTCACTAACAATCTTTTAGTTTTATTACTCGTTTTGGTGATGTTTGGATCAAAATCAATAAAATATCGTTCTTAGACTTGTTTTTGTGAAAATCACATTTCTCCTACTTTCACTGGAAATTTTCAATAGTAGGCCAATTGCTCAAGACTTGGATTGGCATTATCTACCCTTGGCCTTGCTTTGTGAAACTCAAACTAGGACTAATTAGAGACTTGGCATAGAAGAATGGTTGAGGTTCTTAAAACTGTTCTACCAAATGACCCTAATTTAGGAAAAGTTGGCCACCCAAATGTAACTAGTATGAATAATGATCTGCTGCCATTAAAATGCTATATATATTCCATCAATTCCCTTTTGGGAAGACACAAATATATACCACTTTTAAGCTGCTACTTTAAGCCTTTCTTGCCATAATTTAATTTACTTGCAACACACTTCACCTCCAAAAAAATGGCTATAGAAAATGTGAAGTTGGGTTTAGCCCTACTTCTTGTGGCCATGCTTGGTTATGAAGCCACAGCTCAATCTGGTTGCACCAGCGCGCTCATGGGGTTAGCCCCATGCTTGAACTACATCACAGGGAATTCAACAACCCCATCATCATCTTGCTGCTCTCAGCTTTCTAGCGTAGTTCAATCTCAGCCACAGTGTCTTTGCTCAGCCCTCAGTGGCGGTGGCTCATCGTTTGGAATTACCATTAACCAGACTCAAGCTCTGTCACTCCCTGGAGCTTGTAAAGTGCAAACACCACCAGTTAGCCAGTGTACTAATGGTAAGGTCTTATGAAATTAATCATATAATAATAATAAACACATTAATTTTCCTAGGAAGATAATGTAATTAATTTTGGTGAAAAATTAACTTATATATTTTGATACATTTAGCAGATCCTCCAGCGAACTCTGCAGAAAGTCCTGCTGCTGATACTTCAGATGAGACTCCAGATACATCATCAATTCCAAGCATTCCTTCAGGTATAGACAGGACAAAATGTTGAAATTAATTAGTTCCAAATCTAATGTGGGAATTCTAGATTATTAACACATGAAATTGTGATTATGAATGCAGGAAGTGGGTCTAAAACAGTCCCTACAACAGAAGGAAGCACATCTAATGGAAGTAGTATGATGAAAATGCCGCTTACTCTCACTCTCTTCACTCTGCTCCTTGCTTCACACATTTCCTTCATCAACTAATTATGTGAAAACTAGACTTGTTGTATTTAATTTCTTGTTTCCGATCCGATGTATGCTTAATTTGAGATTAGTATATTCCCATATTTTCAATGGAAATGGAGACGAGATGTTCTAATTTCTAATCTCAAGAAAATCTTTTAGAAGAAAGTTACATTCTTTAAAGTTATTATACTCCCTTAATTAGGTTAGGCTAATATAATGTGGGTAATTTATATTCACATTATTCGGTTTCTTCAAGTAGAAGGCAAAAAGTAGTGGCTTGAGAAGCATATATATATTACTATTACTTATTGGACAAGGCTATATGTACTATACTTGAGCACACTACTTTTGTACATTACCATTTAAAACTGTTGGATGAAGGTTTGATTTTAATAACAACCATTAGATATAGGTAGTGTACAAAAGTAGTGTGCTCTATGGTAGTGCAAATAACTTTATCCTCACTGAAAACTTTTTTTTTTTTTTGCCATGATACTTGAACTTTGTTCAATTGGTGTTTGATGATGAAGAAAGAAGAAGTTTTTGCAGTACTTTACCTGAATATTAGAAAATTAACAACGAAAAAAGGGTCTTTCAGCTTGAAAATGAAATGCGTTCGGAGAGGATTAATATTCAAGTCTCTAACTTGAATGAACAACACCTTTCTTCTTTTTCTTTATTCTTCAAAGAAACAAGACCTTACCCACTTTGGTGAATTTATTTATATAGTACCTTGTTGGAAAATCTATATGTTAGATTTGGTTGGTCGATTCGGGAACTTTTAGGTTCCACGTGTTCAATATTCACCTTTTAAAGACAAATACTCTCACCATAGTCCATAGGTATATATAAAGAAAATTTAAAGGAAAGCATCAGGATTTGATATCTAACTAGAAATTGACCTGGAATCTTTTAATTTTTAAGTATTTACTTTATATATTTTAGCAAAAAGTTTTAAAAGGACAATATGAATTTGCACCCTTTGTAGTCATACGGAAGCTTTTAGTTTATAGTCCAATATGATATTCGGATTAGTTGAGCTACTATAATTTTGGAAAGAAATTAGAACGGGACATAACATAAGAATAATATTTCATTAAACAATCAAAACAAAGTAGAACACTCCTAGTCCTATAGATATCATATCATATCTCAAGAATCATAACTGGAAAATGAAGGAGAAAGAATCATAATCAACACTATATAACATAATAACAAGCAACAATTCCCTACAGAGCACTCTGACTAATTCAGAATTTGGTGAAGCTTGCAATGAAGACAAAAAACAGAACCAAACCAAGGGAGGCTTTTGATACGCTTGCATCCGATGATCCCCCGGCAGTCGATGGGACTGTTTTAGATCCTGTTGTTCCTGCATAATTAACCCAAACCACTCTCATCAAAATTTGTCCTCCCTTTAATCATGATATATAGTAATTAATGCCCTGAAAAGTTTAATTAATTGTGAACCAGTTTGATTAATTGGTCATCTTAATTGTGTACCTGAAGGAATATCGGATGCTGATGGGGTAACGGCGCCGTCGGGAGTTCCATCAGATGGTGAACCAGATGGAGAAGTTGCTGGTGGAATTGATGGAGACGAAGAAGGTGTTGCAGCTGTTAACAAAAACATGTTAGTACAATTTATAAGCGAAAAAATACTGATTCTATCAAAATTTATTAAAGTTTATAGCATAATTAATTACCATTGCACTGGCTGATTGGTGGAGTTTGGACCTTACAAGCACCAGGGAGTTGCAGAGCAAGAGTCTGGTTTATAGCTATTCCCATTGAAGCCCCACCGTTAAGAACAGAGCAAAGGCATTGTGGGGACGATTGAACAACGCTCTGGAGTTGAGAGCAACATGAAGACGATGGGGTGGAAGAATTTCCGGTAATGAAGTTTAGGCATGGGGCTAAGCTTGTGAGCGCCATGGTGCAGCTGCTTTGGGCGTTGGCTCCTGCCCACAACATTCCCATCAGAACAAGCAAAATTACACCCATTTTCATCATCATTCCTCTTGAAGCCATTTCCTCTTCTTTGCGTGTAAGAATCAAGGAAATTAATTAGAGAGTCAAAATGTTTGATGGGATTTGGAGGACTTGAGGGTTTGAGTGAGGAGCATGAAACAGAGTAGAGTTTATATAGTTGAACTCTTGGAGGAATGTGACAAATGGATTGGTATATTTGGATGACCAACTCTTACTAAACTTGGGGTTGTTTGATAACTAACTTCTAAAATATTATTATTTTAGTATAAGGGAAACTACATTTTGCTTTAAGGATTTGGGTTTTCTATTGGTATGATTAGTTACTAAAGATAATAATATGATATGTATGAATTGAGATTTGATACTTCCTCCCATCAGTAAGGAAACAAGGCGGAAATTAAAGCTAAATTAAACTTGAGACAATTCCAATTAGATTTTGGATTAAAATAACAATTTCTTCTTTTTTTTTTTTGGTAAAAAATAACAATTTCTTCTTTGTCAGTAAAGGAGCAATATGTTTATAGATGAACAATAGTTTACCAGATCTTACCTTACCCAGTTACCCTTAATTAAAGATAATAATTATAGAAGCCCTCAAATGCCTGGAACAAAATGTTATAAGGAGGTGTAGCAATTACTACATGTTAATTTTTGTTGGATATAGCCATTAGTCATCAACTCTTGTTGGGTTGAGTGTAAGAAGTTCAATGATTCTAAATTATATTTTGGGTTTGAGTTTTTCAAATGAAGAAAAGAGGTAACTTCCTCCTTTTAAGGATTTGACGTGATTTTATTCCGAATTAATCGAGTCCAATGTGACTATCAACCAGAAATGAAGAAATGAAGCAACATAGAGCTTTATAAGTATTTGACTCATCCATGGACAAATATACTGGTATAATACTAGTATAGTATATTCTTGGTTTGACAAACCAAGTTTTTTTTGGCCAAAGAGAAAAAAAAAACCAAGTTGGATTTCTTCTTTTTCCTTGTACTTTTTAAAATATTAGATTACTTGCTTGACCCTTGTGGTTTGTTTTTTCTATCAAACATCATTGGTACTATTTATGACAAGCCTACCTTAAGCCAAGGCAACTAGAATCAACCTTATATTTATCATGTACCAAAAAAAAAAACCTTATATTTATCACCATAATTAAACAGGGAAAAGGTTTCCCAGGGTTACAACTAATATGCCAAACTACCTACCTTCACCTTCTAGTGATTTCATCATATCATAAAAAGGAAAAACAAGATTACTTTAGTGACGAAAATTAGTTTAAGTAGTTGAACTCCAAAAACCCACTTCAAAACTGCCGGCGCCTTTTTCCCTCCAAATTCCTTCTTGGAACCCCCCACTCCTCAAACTCACACTATAAATCCTTCCTTCCCAATTCCCATCACTCACTTGACCCAACGAAGACCCCATTTTCAATTCAATTTCAATAACTCCACAAAGTCTTCCATTTAACAAATCATGGAAAGTTTAAAGCTTTTCCAACTCATTGCAATATTAACAACTGCTCTTTCAATCATTTCAGTTGAAGGACAAGGGCAAATCTCCACATCTTGCACAGCCTCAATGATCTCCACCTTCACTCCATGCCTGAACTTCATCACCGGAAGCTCCAACAACGGCACGTCGCCGACTCAAGGCTGTTGTGGCTCATTGAAGTCGCTGATGAGCACTAGCATGGATTGTGCTTGTCTTATACTTACTGCAAATGTTCCTTTTCAACTTCCTATAAACAGAACTTTGGCACTTAGTCTCCCCAGAGCTTGTAACATGGGCGGTGTTCCTGTGCAGTGCAAAGGTGCAGCTTAATTTACCTTGCTTGTTAATCACTCAGCTTAAAACAATAATCTCCTTCACAGTTTTCTGATCTAATGGTCCATTTCATGTCTATTGCAGCTGCTGGCACTCCTCTACCAGCTCCAGGTAAGTTATGAAATTGATTAAGGTTTTGGGTTTTTAATGAGTTTTTAATGAGTTTTAAGTCTTTTAATTAAAAGAAAAATGTGTGTTTAACTTTCTTGGCAGGCCCTGTTCCATTTCTACTTCCACCAAGCATTTCACCTACAGCCCCGTCTCCTTTAAGTCCTGGAGGTAATCTGCATCAATATTTTTGTTAAAAAAAACTTAAATTGTAGTTTAAGCAATATTAAGCAAACCGGGACATCAATACTAATGTCTTTATTTTTGGTTAAAGCTTCCAAATCTTCTTCAGCAGAAGGTCCAGCAACAGGGCAATCTGGTACACCCCTGGACCTGACACCAGCATCACCGCCAGAAGCCCCCTCAGCCACGGTTAATCCAGGGATTAGGCCGGTATTACAGCCATCGGCTTCTAATCCATCTTATAATTCGCCTCGATTGCTGCTCATATTATTCATTGGAATCACATTTTTCAAGTTCTATTAAGTTTAAACTCCAGAGATTACTATGTTTGCTGCTTCAGTTCTAGATCTTTGAGCTTATTTTCGTTTTGAGTAACCTGAGCTTAAGGGTGCCTGTTTTACCCCACATTCATTTGTATTTCATATATGTTAGACAGCAAAACTCAGCATTTGATTCATTATTGATAGGAACTATATATGCAGTCAATCTTGAATTGTCCTAAACAACAAGTTCTAGACAGATCAATGGACAATAAAACTTTATTTACCACTACTTATTTAACCGAAACTAGATGACCTGATAAATGATGAAAACAATATTATTACAAAGGCATGGCAACTCAACTTAGTATCAGGGAAGGATATTGGCATAAAGCTAACAATATCATTAATGGATAACACCATCAGCAACTCAATGTACAAGAAACCTAAAGGGGACCATGGAATCATAGAACAATAGGAACACAACAGTGGACACACACTTATTCAGCAATTATGTTAGAAAAGATACAAAAAAATTGGGTTATATACTGCAGAAAATAATTTCAAAGCTCCCAATGTTGTTCTAACCTGCAAGTATATGCAACACTAGTACACTACTACACATAAATGCAAAAGCTGCTAAAATGACAATTAGTATAAGACATTGCAAGTTTAGAACAGCAAGGTACTCTTTATTATTATATATTAAATAAGTCACCAATTCCTAATTAGCATAATTTCGAGTGTTAGTAACTTTCAACGATAAAATGGGAAAGGATAACCTATCTAAACACGAACAAAAAGGTTCTTAGGCAGCAGCCAATCCAGCATCCTTGACAGACTCACGCCAGGCATATTCTCTTGCACCATCCTTGTCAACTATCTTGATGACAAAATTTGGAGGAGCCACAACCAGCCTTGCCCGAATCTCGACAATGCATTTATCAACCAAATCAACAGCTTCTTCCACAGTCATGCCACTATGGTAGTGTCGATCCATCATCGACAGACAAAAATAAGATCCATAACCAAATGCTCCTTTCTCAATCTTGTGAAGAGTGGCAATGTAATCAATGTAGTAGAGAGAGGGTCCAATGTCCTTATCATAGCCCGCCAAAAGGATGTTGACAAAGTATGGATTCTGCAAAACAGCAAAATCCAGTCAAATGAAAAGTTTGATGTATTTGATGCAACAAGTGAAACATGCATGCCATGATATGATGATTAATGAATGCTATAATTTTCATAAACCCGTGATTGGGGACTCGGGGAGTATGTTCTGAACAGAGTCCTTCATGTGATCCCCAAAAACAAAAAAAAGAACAGTGTCCTTCAATCAATTCACCTACATGCATTATATACTTAAAAGCCCCCAACCAAAGCTAAATTATCAATTCCATAGCCAGTTTGATAAAAGCTAAAATCCCTCAATTAGAGAAAAAACTAGAACATGCAATCAATTTTATCAAATTATACAAATACTAAGAATAATCATAAAATCTCAAGAATCCCAAAAAGGGTAAGAAAAAAAAATGAAAGATTAAACCTTGCGCAAAGCAGTGGCAAGCTCTCCACGAGTAAAATTGGCAGCAGCAGCAGTGGTTAACGGGATTCCATTACGGAACTGGTACAAGGCTACATTCTTCTGTATATATTCCGTGAACTGAGCCCTATAAGATTTCCAAAAACAAGAAAAAAATGTATCGTTTTATCAGAAAAAAAATTAAGCTTTTGGAGTCAAAGAAAAGATAGAGAGAGAGAGAAAGAAACCTGTCACCGCCCTCGCCGCTGGCAGCCAAGAGTTTGTGGGAATCGAGGATCATGACTTTGTCTTCATTGGATTTGTGAACCAAAATGCTGTGCACCGCCGATGAATCGGCCACCAGAATTGCGAACCCATCACCCACCAGTCCAAACACGCTCTCCATCTCTCTTCTGCGTTTCTTCTTTTGGAACCCAACTCCCCAACTTTGTATAAATGTCTGTAAAGTCGACTTGCTTTGCAAGACAAAAAAAATTTGAAGCGAGACCGGCAAGGGAGTTCTCAGTTGAGTTCTGTCTTCAAATGGGCTTTTGGTTTCTGAAATTTTATCAGATTATTGGGTAGGGTCCATTAAAACCCCTTTGGTTGATGATAGGCTACGGTCCACTCTCTCATTAGTGGGCCATAGTCTTAAGGCCTATGGTGTAGGTTCGGGTCCAATTTTCAGTTTTATAAACTAAATGAGAATTGGCTGAACCGAACATTTGGATTTGCTCGAATATTACTCTCTCCGACAAGGATGAAATCATAAATTCGATTATTTTTAGAAGAGATATTCTAGGGGATTTTAACCCTTCATGTTTACTTAGTCAATCTAAATTTTTGGTTAGCATTTAGGTTAGTATTTTAGACGATAACATCGGCCAATCGAATCAACTAAATTACTGGTAAAAACCAATTGATTTGTTTTTTTATTTGACCAAGGTATCGCCAAGTCTATTGGACCTGAGACTAATCCCTTTTGGTTAACTTAAACTGACCGATTTAAGTATTAACCATTTCAAATTAAAATGCTAAATACTCTTGTGTGGTGGTAATAAATCGTTTGTTACTTTTGTTGCAATCAAAAGCATCATGAACGCAAATTAAGCCCCTTTAATCTTCCCTTGACCATTTCTCAATTCTCACAAAATTGACAAAACTTACGCAATGCTCCACACTTATAGCTACAAGAGTTCCCCATTGTTCGCATGACCACCTAAAATAACCTTTCTCGTCTCTACAAATACCTTCCACTTCCACCCATCAAAAACATACTTCACAAAGCGATCAAGAAATTAAAAGAGAAAAAAAAAAAAACCCTAAGGAAAATTCCAATCAAGCAAAAAATGGCAAACAAGTTTGTTGCAGTGTTCCTTGTGTGCATTGTTGTGGCAGCAACGATGTGCGTGCAAGAAGTTGGGGCACACGAGTCGAAGGACCATTTCAGCAAATGCTTCAAGGAGTGCGACAAGGAATGCCACGAGAAAGGCCATGGCAACACCTTCTGCGAGATGAAGTGCGATGAAGATTGCGGTGCTAAGGAGGCTGAAGCCAAGCTCAATATTAAATTCTAGTTGGGTTATGGGAATCATTGGGAATTTAATAACAACATCAATAACACAAGATCAGCAAGAGTTTTCTTTTTCCAATATCTTTTAACTACTTATTCATATATTCATTGTATGAATTGAATAATATATTTGAACTGGTTTATCAACCGGTCAAATCTTTTGCATCCTTTCTATTATTATTCTTGTAATCTCATTTTTCTTTTTTAATATACTCAAGTTGTTCGACTATATTGCATTCTTTCCCTGTTCAATCGACTATATTGGATTATTGAACAATATTTGTAATTCGTAATTAAATTTTGTTACATAATGCAACACTAAAAATAAGGAGATAATAAATCAAGTTTATCTCTGATATAATAATCGAATCGGGATTAATCAAGATTATCTCTGATGTCGGATTTTTTTTGGCACAACTCGGATATCGGATATTTATAGACAAAAATTGTGGATATCGGATGAGTTTTGCTACATGACCAGAAAAATTATCCCAAAATTTGGTCATCTATGACGTGTTCTTACACGATTGGTCCAGCAGACTGGTCCCACAATTAATTTAAGTGAGATTTTGTTACAAAACATAAGATGACCCCACATGACACGTCATTTGCAACAAAATTCTGGTTGTTTAGGAGATATTTATGAAGTTAAAAAAAAATGTGATGAAGATTGAAGATATTGTGATGTCAAAAAAAGGAAGATTGAAGATATTGAGCAACTGTGGGCTATTATTTTGTAAAGCCCAATGCTAAAAAGAAACGGGCCGTAAAGACAGTGGGAATGGGATTAAGAAAGATCCACAACCCGTCTAGAATCCAGTAGGGTACAAGCTAAAACCCTAAAAACCAGACATTGATATCGAAGGAGCAAGGATCCAGATCCTTCAAATCATCGGCAAAAGCTCGGTTCTTTAGCTATCTATTCATTTCCTTTGTGTTTTTTGTTCTGAAATTCTGAAGCTTTTGGTTAAAGATTGAAATGGGTTGGAAAGCAGCTGAGAAGCTCATTAGGCACTGGAAAGTTCTCAGAGGTGACAATGTAAGCATTTGATTTTACAGTTTTATTTCCCTTTTTAATGAGTTTTTCCAAACCAATTATATATATTTATTAAAGAAAAAAGAAATTCATTTGTAGGTGATGATAATCAGAGGCAAAGATAAAGGTGAAACTGGCATTATCAAACGTGTTATTCGCTCTCAGAATCGTGTTATTGTTGAAGGGAAGAATCTGGTAAGTTCCTCTTCTTAAATTTTCGAAATATGGGTCTTTCTCTGTTTACTTGGGAGGGTCATTTTATTTGATTTTTTAAAATTTTACAGGTGAAAAAGCACATTAAGGGTGGACCCGGTCATGAAGGTGGTATATTTACGGTTGAGGCTCCACTTCATGCTTCAAATGTTCAAGTTCTTGATCCTGTCACTGGGTATTGGCTTTAATTCTGATTGCATTTGTTGAAATATAATTGCTCTTTTGGTTAGAAGATGTTTTTTTGATGGATAATTTATTAATGTAGGAGGCCTTGTAAGGTTGGAATGAGATATCTAGAAGATGGAACTAAGGTGAGAATATCTAGAGGTATAGGAGCATCTGGGTCTATAATTCCTCGCCCCGAGATCTTGAAGATAAGGACAACACCGAGACCAACAGTTGGTACTAACGTATACTTATTAATCTTCAATTTAAATTGTCTTCTTTTTCCCTGCTTTCTGCAGCTGTATGCAGCACATTGCACTTGCATATCCATCTTGTATTCTTATTAGAATTTGCTCTTATCTTTAGTAAGTGCCTGTTTTTGTGTATTGCTGATTGCATATTGCCTCTAGGATAGTCAAGTAATTGTCCTATCTAAAGATTTGGTGACTAGAAATTATAAACATTTTAAGTCGGGGATTCAGTGGGAAGGTGATGGTATGATTTTTGTGAACATGAAGTGTGAAATCTCAATCGATTTGATCTAGTGAACTATTGGCTAGAAAGAATTCCTTTTAGGAACTAGAACTATTGCACTCTATGTAACATAATCTAACAAATTCAACAGAGTTTTGGTCTTCTATAATAAGTTTTCACATGTGCCTACTTGGTAAGCTTATGTCTTTTGTAATTAGAACACTAAGGGAAACCTGATGTGCTAGTTTGAAAACTCGTTTCAGATTATAGTCATCATTAGTTTCTGCTATGGGACTACTTAACAAATGTTGGAAAATTAATCCCTTGAGGGAAAAATTTGTAGTGAATCAGTCGGGGTGGTTTGTGGGATTTGGGTTCAATTCCCTGCTTTTAAGGAATGTTAAGAGCATGTAACATTATGTGCTAAAGAATGGGGTGACATATATCAAAGACAGAGAAGAATTGACATTGATATACTCTGTTTTCCTTCTTGTTCGGCCCTGCTAAAGTCGTTCTTTTGTCATAGGACCTCTTCCATAGGTGCAAATGAAGAATAGTATATGTAATTAGATTTCAGAAACTATGATGCTATCTTTTGTAGTTTTCTTCTCCTGCCATAATTGTTACTGCTTGGTTCTTTTGCCATGTATAGTTTGATCTAGCTATCTTCCCTCTCATCTATATTGTGCATTCGCTCCTTTGAATTATCATTAGTTAAGGGCTGTTGTTGATAACAGTATAATATGAACCTCTTATCTAAAACTTTTCCAATGCCCAAAATTATCAATTTGCATGCAACTTATTTCGGGTGTTATCAATATTGCAGCTGGCCCCAAGGATACTCCAATGGATCTTGTGTTGGAGAAGACGTATGATTCTAAGACCGGGAAGGGCATGCCTGACCTTTAGAACCTCTTTCCATCTTGTGGAGGCATCAAACATATTGTGCAAAATGGTTACATAAATTCCATGGATTTGGGGGCATTTGCCTATCATGAATAATAATGTTCTTAAAAGTCTGCATCTGGCTTTAAATCCGGTTGGCAGATGTTGCAAGTAACATCTTATGAAGTTAGTTACTAGCCATTTCTGTTATGCTCTTTTTCTTGCACGAATTACTATTCACCAATTTCATGTGCCTCTCTGTCACTAGTCTTACAAATGAAAAATTATTTCTTAAGTGGTTATGTGTACGACTTGGATTGAACTGAGATCAACCCATCCATTTTATAATCCAGATGGGATTTTCAATTGAGAGGTACTTTATCTTGACAAAAAATGAGGACTAAGGCTTTTCTATACTGATGAGGAGCATATGAAAGAGCTTTTACAGTAGAGTAGACTACCAATAAACAAAAGCTCAATTCTAATGAAAGATTTGTTTGGAACAAGAAAATAAACGGTAATCTGTCATTGTACACTCATCCAGATTCCGGCACTAAATTTGTGAACAATGGATAAACCATTGCTTTCCAAACAACAAAAAATCTACTACAATAAAAGAACTCACTTTGAAGTATCTAATAGCTAACCATCCTCTTCAAATGTCTGCTGTAAGAAAGTTCTCTAATAGAGATACCTAGCAAAAAGAGATCATTCTATGTCATAATTCTTCAGGTAAATTGAGTGTCAAACGTCTCATTATAACTTTTACTATGCACACGAGAAACATACCTTCTCCCCAAGCTTGAACGGAGGAAGACCCTTATATGGACATGTACCGCAGCGAAATGCATCACCTAGTCCACACTGATCACAGGTTCAGAGCATGAGCAAAGGGGAAAATGATTAGTCCATTGTGTCAAAGCATTAGGAACAAAGTATTAAAGGAAAGCATTCCATGACAGCATCCTAATCACCGACAAATTTATCAGTTAAAACAGTATAAGAAATATCAGAGATAAGAGTACATTGCCACAGGCTGATTGAGGATTGTTCAATTGATCCATATTCAGTTCTAGCTTCTGCACTTTATCCTCTTGCTCGGCCCTTCCACAAGTGCAGTTCTTGCAGGCTTTCCTTGTGCTTCCTACTTCGCAGTCACCAACTAAAGAGAGAATATTTTGAATTGTGTTAAATAAATCATCCCTAGAACTATCCACATAAAGCATGGAAGAGCAACTACTCTGAGTCTAGTTATGTCTTGCCATCTTACCGAGTGGTAATTGGGGTTTCTTCAAATCCTCTTCAGTTAAGAGGGAATCTTCATCAATGAGATCTGAATCATCATCCATCTGAATTTTTAATGGACTTTTGATAGTCTTTTTGATAGCAAAAGACGACCCAATCTTCCAAGATGGCTTCTTAGCCTTTACCTAAAAGTAGTAATAACTTCAAAAGTGAGCTTAGGGATCAACTTGTATACCTCTATCACATATATCCATAGGGAGAAGAAGAGCAAATAAAATAACAAATGATACAATAACTAAATCAGAATTCACAAAGACATAAACAATTAAACTTTAAAGTAGAGAGTTTTAACTGAAATGAAATGAATCAAATTTGCAGCAATTTACAAGAGAAGATGCTTCATTGTTCAACCAGTTTCAGACAGCAGCCAAGAAAACTGAAATGTGGTTACAAAGGCTAAACACAAATATTATCAACAGAGAAAACTCACCCCAAGAGACTGAACATTAGCTTTTAGTTGAAAACGTTCTCCTTCCGAAAATCCTGCCAGTAGTAACTTGTGCTCAATAGCAGACATTACCTACAAGAAACTTCAGTAAGACGTCTAATTACAACTTAATCTTACCAATGTTGCAGACCGCAAAGATTTTCACCTTATCTGCTTCATTTGTCCCAGGCTGAAAAGTTCCAGAAACCACCAACACCCCACCAGGAGTCAAAACTCTAAACATTTCGGCATACAACGCATCAACAAGAAATTCAACTGACTTAGAGATGACAATGGCCTTGTCTACCGTGGATGATTCTAGCAGCAGCTTAGCTGAGATTATGCAAACATGAGCAATGAAAGTTATCATATAAATAAGCATCGCATGAAGACAATTAAAGTAAGAGGAGTTAAACATGACTTTTACTTTTGCGCCTAGCATATTGCTTGACACAGCAATCATGCACTTTTGGTATCCATCAAAAATCAAAATTCTAACTTAATTCTTCAAAGACATATGTGTATATAATAATTGAAACTAGCACAGAATTAGAATCAGTAAAAAAGTACATAAAGAGGAAGTTTGCATGATAATCAGAGGGTTGAAGCTTTTGGGGTCTTTGTTCTCATATTCCCAAATTGCATCTAGTGCTTCAACGGCGTAACTTGCATCATCTGTAACCGCCAAGACAGTGCTGCAATCCGATGTTGAACCCTATCAAGTGAAAAAGACAAAGAATTTAAACTTGAAGGAAACAACAAAAAGAGGGGGACTTGATAAAATGAAAAGTAAAATAAGAAAATAGAAAAAAGTTCAGCTCCAGAGGATAAATGTTGAGATGCTAGAGATCAAAGAACGTACCTTTTCCTGAACCAAGCAATGAAAAAGTAAGGAACATAAATTTTGATTAAAAGACAAAAATGAAAATGATACTCACCATGAGCTTTAAAGAGCTCAGTGCTACAGATAGCAAGCTTTCCAGGAACGAGAAACAAGCTCCAACTTAGGATAAATGTAGAAGGGAACCCGAGCTACTCACCTAAGAGCTACAGCATCTGGAAGACCTTCAATTAATCCAGATATAATAACCAAAGTGTCATCTGATCTTCACAAACAAATTTGAAACTTGTAAGGACCAATTCAATAGTTATAAATTTCAGAAGACTAAAGTCCAATGGGGTCTTCATTACTATGTATATCTACCATCTAATTATTAATACAAATTGTGGGTTTCCACTTTCCAGCCAGCTATCTTGAAGGAAACCAATGCCTAGACTGATGCAGTTTCCACAATCAACTCATTTTCATAGCATTCAATATTCATCAGAGGCTAATACATTTTTCTTCTCCTCATGTTTAGAAATGACAATGCACTGAATCCCCCAAACAATAACTCATGTAATTCATGAAGTTTGACTCAAACATAAACCTGCCATGTAAGATCAGAAATGATATTGCAATAAGGCTCTGATAAAAGCTACCAAGTACCAACTAATCTATATAGTATATGCATAGTATTCTATATAAACACATTGTTCAAGAATGAAGTTCATAAAACCATAAGTAAACTCAAAGAGGAAATGCAATCATTCCAACATCCCAAAACCCTAACTTTATAGTAAAATGGGCACAGACAATTCCCAAACGACAGAATCAAGCAGAATTTACAGACAAAAGTGGAAATAAGAGAATACATACAGTTCATTGCCCCCCAAATCCAAATTGAATTTTGATCATCAAACGCAAATAGACATGTAATTGGAAATTCCAAATCCACAAATTGGAAACAGAGCCCTAGAATTTCAGCCACAAGAACTACATTATAAAATATACACAGCCCATGTTTTATTCGATGGGCTAAGGGAAGTCCTCTAGCCCAATCCAACTCTTGTTCAATACTCTAGGCTCCCGCGAAGTTCACCCTAGCCCAATCCAACTCTTCTTAACTATACCCTTTTCCCGCTTACTTTGAGGAACAAACGCGGAGTAAACTTCTCCTTTCTTACTATTCGCCTGCAAGCATTTCCCTATCCTGATTTTGATGACCCAAGGCAATTCCAACTTCATTTTTTGAATGTAAGTCTTGAATTTTTCCTTTAAAATGTTTATAGAGTTCATTTTTCTTCCTTTGATGTAAATTTTTTATCAAATGCGCTTATGTCCTTGCTTTATTTGATAAAATGTCTCAACTAGGACTGGGCTATTGCAATTTTAGCCTATCTTTGCTTGAAAAATTGAAATGTGACTACTTTATTTTGTTTTAAATTAGTTATTGACATATTGTACTCTAAAGTTAGCTTGTATTCATTTGAACTCTCCTATGTAAAAAGTTACTACAGTTTTTTCAGTGCATTAGATTTCTCAGAAAAGCTGTTAATTTTGCAGGTTCTAATCCATGTTAACTTTCTATGTCTGCAAAATCGCTTTCCGTGAGAAAAATGAGGCGTGCAATGAAGGAGGCCTACCCTTGTTTCTTATCTGCCTTAGTTCATGATAGGCATTATAGTGTTTCTAGGATTTGCAGATGCCAGTTCCCCATTTATAGGAGTCATAGGTCGGTCTGTGGGATCTCTGACTCCTTTTCAAACAATTTTGAGACAGTAGATGCATCTTCAAGTTTTCAAAATAGGTTGATGACATTTTCAACAATGACTGGTACAATCTTGGTCCAGGCTCGAGACACAGCTAAATTAAATGTCGAAATACTAAATGCAATTGATGAGCGTAGATATGTTGATACCTGGAAGCTGTTTGAACAGCACATGCAGATGGAAGGGTTTCCTCGAAAATCTGTGGTGAACAGGCTTCTAACAGGTTTTGCAGAAAGCCTAGATGTCCAGTGGCTCGAGAAGGCTTATGGGATGGTTGAACAAGCCTTTGAGGAGAGTAAACAGAACTTATTGGAGAAGGAGCCTCTGATTTATCTTTCTCTTGCTCTTGCCAAATGTGGTTTGTCAGTTGCTGCATCAACCATTCTGAGAAAATTGGTAGAAACAGAGCAATTTCCTCCTGTGTCCGCCTGGTCTGCCATCTTGGCGCACATGTCACAGACGGCTCCTGGGGCTTATCTTGCTGCTGAACTGATTCTTGAGATAGGTTACTTATTCCAGGATGGGAGGGTGGATCCCCGTAAGAAGAGTAATGCACCTTTGATTGCTATGAAGCCTAATACCACTCCTTTCAGCATTGCTTTGGCTGGATGCCTCTTGTTTGGGACAACAAGGAAAGCAGAGCAGCTCCTGGACATGATGCCTCGAATTGGTGTAAAAGCTGATGCAAACTTATTGATTGTGATGGCGCATATATATGAGAGAAATGGGCGAAGAGAAGAGCTGAGAAAACTTCAGCGGCACATAGATGAAGCTTGTAACTTAACTGGTGTTCAGTTTAGGCAGTTTTATAATTGTTTGCTTTCATGCCATTTAAAATTTGGTGATCTTGATTCTGCCTCTAATATGGTTATGAAAATGCTTCGGAAAGCAAAGGAAGCAAAAAATTCTCTTGCTGCTGCTACACTTGTGCTTGAAGCTGCTGGAAATGATAACAGACCCCTAACTGCTAAGAGTTCTGGGCAGAGCCAACAAGAACCAACTGGTTTGCATAATGTTAGTTTAATTAAGAATCAGATTATTGCTTATGATGAGTTCTCTAGAGATAGAAATTTTTTAAAACTTGGGGATGAGGCTAAGGAAGTACTTCTTAATTTACTAGCAAAGCTGCAGACACAAGTTGAATTGATTACAACTGAACATGGGATTCTCCAACCAACAGAAACAATTTACGTGAAATTGGTTAAGGCTTTCCTTGAAGTTGGGAAGATCAAGGATTTGGCTCAGTTTCTTATCAAGGTGGAGAGAGAAGATTGCCCGGTTTCCAATGATGATTCAGCCTTGGTTCATGTTATCAACACATGCATTTCACTTGGGTGGTTGGATCAAGCACATGACCTTCTTGATGAGATGCGTTTTGCCGGGGTTAGAACTGGTTCTTCTATATATGCCTCACTTTTAAAAGCATATTGTAAAGCAAATCGACCACGAGAAGTTGCATCCCTATTGCGAGATGCTCAGAAAGCTGGGATCCAACTAGATTCTAGTTGTTATGACACAATGATCCAGTCCCGGGTGCTTCAGCAGGATACTCAAGGAGCCCTCAATCTATTCAAAGAGATGAAGGAGGCTAAAATACCGAGAGGTGGTAATGAAGAATTTGATAGGTTGGTCAAGGGATGTGCAGCCAATGGTGAAGCAGGGTTAATGGCAAAGCTATTGCGAGAAATCAGGGAAGGGCAAAAGCTCGATAGTGGAGTACACGACTGGAATAATGTGATCCATTTTTTCTGTAAGAAGAGGTTAATGCAGGATGCTGAAAAAGCTTTGGAGAAAATGAGGAGTCTAGGGCATAAGCCAAATGCTCAAACTTTCCACTCTATGGTCACCGGATATGCTGCTATCGGAGGGAAGTACATTGAGGTAACGGAGCTTTGGGGTGAAATGAAATCACTAGCTTCTTCCACCCCAATGAAATTTGATCAGGAACTTCTGGATTCTTTGCTGTATACATTTGTAAGAGGCGGATTTTTCGGTAGAGCAAATGAGGTGGTGGATCTGATGGAGAAAGGGAACATGTTTATTGACAAGTACAAGTATAGGACCCTCTTCTTGAAGTACCATAAAACACTATATAAGGGTAAGGCTCCCAAGTTCCAGACAGAATCCCAACTAAAGAAGAGGGAAGCAGCATTGACTTTCAAGAAGTGGGTTGGTTTGTATTAAGAAGATTTATCTAATGCTTATTAGCAATTTCCTTACTAAAAAAAAGTATAACCATTGTTAGATTTTGAGTTAGAATTATTTTTGAATGATAAAAAAAATCAAACAAATTCGAGCCTAACTACTATAGTCTGGTCCTGACCGCAGGGGATCATTTCCCTCAATAAATTAAACTACTAAAATCTAGTATTTTTTAAAAAATTTGGTTGGCCTCTTCTTTGGGGACCACGGTATAGTATATAAGCGCTCCACGAATCCATGAAGCAGCCAACACAGAGCCCCCAATTCCAAACACTCTCTCCACTCTCACAGCCTCTTCCGTTGTTGCCGCTCCGACGCCAACGTACAAAAACCCTAACATTTTTTCCTTTCTTTCTGTCACTCACTCAAGAGAAAGAAAGGAACATCGGCAGCAACATGAAGCGCTCTCGTGTCAACAACTCCCCTAGCTTCGGCAACATCCGTGTCCTCAACCCTCCGCCAGCTGCGGCTTCTGCTTTCCGGTGGGAGCCGCGTACCACTCCTTCCATAATCTCTCACTATGCGCCGCCGCCGAAGGGTGGGGAGATGGAGAGGGTGGGGATTTTGACCGTGTCGTCTCCCTCGCCGCAGGTGGCTGTGGAAAACGGGCTGCAGCTGCAGAGGCAAGAGCTAGTCAGTGATCATTTCTTGGATAAATGCTACTTTTGCAAGAAGGGGCTGCGCCAGGATGATGCGAGATTCATGTATGGGTATGTATGTTCCTCTTGTTATTTTTATGCTATAGATGCGTAATTCTTCATTATTAAGCCATGGAACCTTTTGTTTCCTTATTGCTGTCTCCTATCCCCTGTTGATACTCTGTTTGGCTGCCTCCTATCTCCTGTTGATGACTCTCTGTTTGGCTTCTGAAGAAGAACCGGAATGTAGGTATTAGTCTATTAGATAATGGGAAAATTAGATTAAAAAAATGATGCCTTCATGTGAAGTTTGGTTCATTTCTCATTTCTTTTTATATGCAAACTATCTGTTTCCGTTTGATTTGGGGGAAAAAAGTTTATAAGAAAAGTATGAAGATTTCTGTTGAATCTTGGGTTTCTGAGTTTCTTTGTTTACTTCTAGTTTTTATCTCTAAAAATGATGAGTCTTCATATAGACTGTGATTTCATTGTTTCTTACTATGTCTGTGTTTCATCATCTGCATTTCACTCTTCTTTTTCCTGTTCTCTTTCTTTGTCATCCACGCAGCTGAATATAGGTATAGGGGGGATTATATTCTACCACTATTTTTTACCTCTTTATTTTCGGTTTCTCATTGCTTCCAGTTTCATAATTTTATGGTTTAAGTTTCTGAGTTTCCTCTTTCCATGTCTGATTCATGCCTTGTAGCTTGTTGGAGCTCTGTTTTTGCATATTATTGGCATTTTATAGACACCATAGAGTTTTTGGATAAGTGGGCTGAACTCGATTATATAAATGCAGTGACTTTCGTGCATTTTGTACTCCTGAATGCCGCACTAAACAGATTGCTGTTGACAATGAGAAGGAGAGAGTTTCGAAACAATCAAATGGAACAAAGATGGAGTGCAGCAGGAAGAATGTTTTGAAGTAACATGCTCATGCTGGTACTGAAATTGAAAAAGCATGCATCTTAACTTTTTCCTGAAAAACTAGTTAGTTCACTAACTCTGGTGGTGCACAGCTTGTCAAGTTTTTGAGATTGGCATTGCACTTCTTTGCAGGATGGCATCATGGCCGACGCATCATGAGGATTGTGCATATACAGTTGCATTTTGTTAGGTTTTCTAGAATCAGAATCCCCGAGTTTTTGGAGGATTGAACATTTTGTTTCAACTTTGAAGGTAGAATTTATGATGCCATCATGTGATCTTTTTTTATCTTTACAAATGTATGATATATATATATTTTTATCCTCACAAGCATTTCTTTCTGGATGATGATAATCATAGATCATTGGTTTCGGCAATAGATTCTTCTCTACTCTCTAAATTCATTTTGCTGATTTCTTCAATGTCCTAATCCTGATGAACAAGTGCATTAGGAATTATGATATCTTGATTCTTGAGTTGATATTCCTTCCATTTATCATCTGATTTTTCATTGAGCGAAATCAGTTTTGACATTACCAGAACAGTTTTACGACTTTTTAAAATGTCTAGAGGTCTGAGTCCACGAGCTAAGCTCCGTCTGTCGTAGCTTTAAATTCCTTCGCCTGCAATTCCAAGCACCAGAAACGAATTAACAAAATGAAGCATCATCATAACTATACATGATATACATTGTTGTTAAACATGCTTCCAACTTCTAAGTTTGTTTTGTTGATCTGTGTATGACTATCAAACTATGGGGATCAAAATAGAATTTTTTAAAATTTGAGGACCAAAACAGAATTGGGATCAAAGTTTAGGGACCAAGGGTACTATTTACTCGAAAATCAAGTTTTGTCTATAACAGCTTCATTTATCTCTTCAGAAATTTAAGTAAAAAATTTCGAACATTTCTTTCCCAAAATTCTACTAAATTAAGAAAGAAAAAAGAGATAAGCTAAGGTGCCATGTCTCAAAATTTAGATAATCATGTAGATATGATTAGATAAGGTCAAAAATATTTATTTCCTTATACATAGATTTTTCAAAGGGCTAAAATTGGTAATACCTGAGAGATAGATTACAAATTACTACAAATTTAGAGATTATGGATTCTAAATCCAACTTTAGCCACGAGATTCATTGAATCTATATTGAAGTATATAAGAAGGGTAGTCCGTAGTCTTCTCCATATTTAAAGTTAAGATAATTTCCTATACATCTAAATTCTCACTAATTAGTCTCTCATAATCATTCTTCTCAATCACGCAAGAGAGTTAAGCAAAGGAAATGGCTGTGGAAAGAGGCAGTGCAATGATTGGCATGGCACTAATAATACTGAGTTTGATCTTGCTTCATTCTGAAAATACCGATGCAGCCACCTTCAAGGTTGGAGATGCTTCTGGCTGGCGATTTGGTGTGAGTAATTGGCCCAATGGAAAAAACTTTACCGCTGGCGACATCCTCGGTAAATATACTACTTACTATATTTCATTAATTTTGCATTTGCAATATTGGAATTATAAAAATAAGAATAATTCATTAATTTTCGCTGTAATAATTAATGTTGCAGAGTTTAGTTACACTCAGGGGATGCACACCGTAGCAGTGGTAGATAAAAATGGGCATGATACATGCACAGTGCCGAGCGGTGCTCAGATATTCAGGACGGGGAATGACAATGTCACGCTTGTCAAAGGTGAAAACTATTTCATCTGTAGTGTTCCTGGCCACTGCGCCAACGGGATGCAGCTAGCCATCAATGCTGCATAGTTAATGTTTGTTGGCCTAATTTTATAGTATGTATTTGGAAACATGCAAAGGGATATTGTTCTGATTAACATAATAATAACAACGACAATACAATAAAACATTTTTCCTTCTCAAGAATATAACATATATAATCTTGAGAATATGGAAACATATTCTCCTCCTAATAACAAGGCATGGATTTTATTGGTACAAACAAAGTTCACTTCAAAGGAAAAGCTAACAAAAGTTCACAGCTAGACATGAAGTTGCTGACCAGTGACCTAATGATAATAGAAAAAACGGTAAACATAGTAATAACAGGAATCAATAAAATGTTGAATGAAATTGAACCACCTCCTTCGCCAGTAAGGGTTGATGTAGAGGATGGTTACGAACCCCAGCAAGACCATGATATAAGTTGCAGCAAGACTTGCAAAGAAAGAGATCCGATCAACTTGATACCATTTTCCTTCAGTACCCTCTGCTGAAGTTGGTGACTGCCATGGCTCATCTGTGTCATCAACAGAACTTGTGCAGCTTTTTGGTAATGGTTTTCCACAAAGAAATGGATTTCCCTCGTAACTGCTTTCATTGAATGTGCTCAATTGTGGTACATCTGGAATCTTTCCTGAGAAGTTGTTATGTGAAACACTGAATGCTTGCAAAAAGTGTAGTCGAGTCAAGTTGAAAGGAATTTCCCCGCTCAGATTGTTGTAGGAAAGGTCCAAGCTCTCGATCTCAGATAGCTTTAAGAAAGATGGTGGGATGGATCCAATCAAATGATTGTGGGACAAGTTTAGTGCATGAATGGAAGATAAATCCCCAAAACTCCAAGGAATATTCCCTGTCAAATTGTTGCCTGATAGATCCAGGCCAGACATGATCTCCAAAATGCCACCCTTATAAGACCTAGGCAAATATTTAGTGGTAAAGTCAATCTCAGCTAGAAGGTCAACCCGTTGCAAAGAAGAGGAGAAATATATACTGTGCTCCTTTCGAAGATAATTAAATGATACATATGCAAATGAGAAAGCAAAGTCACCGGCTAACTCCAGACCCTCCTGCATCAAGTGTCTAGAGACACCTCCAGGGAACATGCTGCCAGACCCAAAGGTGATATTATTGAAACAAGAAGGAATTGAGCCAGAAAGAGAGTTGTGGGAAAGATCCATCATGCTTATGTATTTTAAATCACACAAGTGCTGTGGAATCGAACCACTCAAACCATTATTTGCTAGCAATAGTATTCTTATGTTGGGAATTCCAAGCAGCTCCTCCGGAATGCTACCAGACAATCTATTATTTCTAAGGTTTAACACTGTAAGGGAAGTTATGTTCAAAAGAGGAACATGTATTGATCCTGTGAATCTATTTCTTTCCAAATTGAGAGCCATTAACTTGTCAGAACCAAAGCAAGAAGGCAATGGCCCAGAAAAGAAGTTATCAGAAAGGTCTATGACGAATAGCCTCCTCCATAGATTTAACCCACATGGAAAGTGTCCTTTAAAATGGTTATTCTTCATGTTAAGTATCCACAAACTTGAGTGCAAATTAGCAAAAGATTTGGGAATTTTTCCTGTCATGTTGTTATTGCTAATATCCAACACCCAGAGATGTTCGAACAATTTGAAATTCACATCTGTCAGACTTCCCGTGAAGTGATTGTTATTTAACTTCAAATGATATAGATTTGTCAAGTTGAAGTGAGTAGAAAATATCTGGCCACTAAAATTGTTATCAGATAATATTAAGAACTCCAAGTTGGTGCAATCTGCAACCAACTCCTTGGGTACCTCTCCTGTAAAGTTGTTAAATGACAAATCCAGCAACGCCAGATCTTTCAGCCCACCAATGGAAGAGGGCAGATCACCTTCAAAAGAATTCTTGGAGAAATCAAGTTTCTTTAGGTTGGGCAATACTGTTCCTATATATTCTGGAATCTCCCCATCAAACCGATTGTTTGAGATATCTAAACTAACAACATTTCTGACAAGACGTGGAGGCAGATCATACAATGGACCAGCAAAGCTGTTGTTCTTAAGGTTTAAAACTCTAAGTTGAGCATTCCTTGCAAGCAACAAGGTAGGGAACCTTCCCTTTATCTTATTGTCAGAAAGATCAACTGCTTTCAACTGGACTAGAGAGTAAAAAGCTTTTGGAATACTGTGGAGATTGCAATTGGAGAGTGATAATATTTCCAACTGATCAGGCAATGCAGTATTTTCCATAATATCTACATGCAGATTGTTTCTCTCCTGGAAAGTATCTAACGTCTCCCTCCCAAGTATGACTACCTTGAGGTTGGAGTGGTATGCTGTTGTTGAGTTGAAAGAGAGCATGCCTTGAAAGTAGTTTTGACTAACATCTATGTACTCCAGAGATGTCAAGCTTGGCAATAAATTGGAGGAGATGTTCCCACTGAATTGGTTCCAAGAGAGGTCTAGAAGTTTAAGAGAAGTCAAATTGTTTAAGCATTGAGGAACGTTTCCTTGGAGACTGTTATAGCTAAGATCCAACCATTGAAGAGAAGTTGACAACAAATCGCAAGGGATGATCCCATTGAATTGATCCTCAGAGAGGTCTAGAACTTTAAGAGAAGTCAAATTGTTTAAGCATGGAGGAAGGGTTCCTTCGAGATCATAATTATAGCTGAGATCCAACACTTGAAGACTCTTCAATTCACACAATCCTGCATAAGGGAATCAACAATTTGGAACTCTATGCCAATTGCACGAGAAATTATTAGGTGGGACGGACCCACCACATTATCTATGGGATCAACCAATGGAATCTTGCCATGTTAAATGACCTCCTTAAATTTAGCCACGATTTTAGCTCAAGGTTTAACCCCTTTTTAAAATAAATCCTCTATAAAGGGTTTTAGAAAATTGATGTATTGTCTTAATATCATTGGTTAGTCCCATGGATGACGTGATGGGTCCATCCCACCTAATAATTTCTCGCACTAAGCTTCTAGACGTTTCACCATAAGATTTTAATTAATTGAGACGAGATTTTATATGTACCTTTTAATGGAAAGGTTCCGTTGAGCGAATTATTGCTTAGATTAAGCACCTCTAAGTTGGTAAGCTGATCCAAATCTGTATCAAAAGAAAAAAAGAAAAAATTCAGACAATCAAAATTTCTCACTTTTTAATTTGGTTTTTTGTTTTTTCCTCAATAAATTTTTGGTTCTTGTAAGAAGAAGCTCAAGTATATAGCTAATATATTGCACAGTGCACACTTACCAAGCGCAATAAGAGGGCCTTCCAAGTTATTGCTTGATAGATCAATATGAGTAAGTGACGGGAGTGCCCTTAAGAACTTCATTATATCATTGTTGAATCTGTTTTGACTGAAATCTACAAATTCCAACTTCCTCAGCTTACCCAAAGCTTTCAAATCTAAAGAACCATAAAGCAATTAAAGATGGATTATTATTCAATCAAATAATAATAAACTAGCTATATATCTCTAATAAATAATATTCTATAAAGGGGAAAGTACTTAAGTGGGTAATGTTAAATAAATATATAAAGTATCGGTAAAGCTGACATTTTTAATTCAGAACAGAGGAAACCATTGCACAAATTAAACGAAAGGTGCATGCCTTGGTCGGATATGGATCCTTTAAACCCATTAGATTGAAGATTCAAAATCTTAAGGGATATGAGTGCACTCAAAGATGGCATGATGCTATCGGTAAAGCTGTTATTAGCAAGATCCAATATCACCAGCCACTCTAATTTCGAAAAGCTACTATAACCTGCCAAAACATATATACATACATACAAAGATTAATTAATTAATTACTAGTTAGATTTTGAAATTATATATAATTTTTTGTACCTGCGGTGGTATTCCAGTCAGGAAGGTAATTGGAGGACAAATTCAGAATCCCTAGCTGCTCAAAAGATTGGAATAATGAGATTTGATTCCAATTGCCTGAAGTTGCTTCGCCAAGCTTTAATTCCTGGAGGAATAGCTCGATCACGTGACCTGTGGTGGAATTGCACGTGACCCTCTCCCATGAACAACAGTCAGTAGTAGTACTCTCTGGATCGTGAATATTCTTCCAGGAGGAAGGAAGAAGAGAGTCATTGGAGTATTCATTAACAAAAGCCTTCTTCAACTCTAACAAACCCTTTCGTTCTTCTTCCAAGCAACCGTTGCATCCTTCCAAGAAAACCAAAGCGATCAAACTTAACACTAACAAGAATTTCCTCATTGCTCTTTTTTTTTTTGGTTACTTAATCATACATTAATTAATGGGATATGAAGAATATATATATATATATATATATATATATATAGTATGAGGTTCTTGTAGAAATCTCGATCTTTCTAGAGACTCTTCTCTAACCAATTACATATACATGCACTATATATATGTTTATGTATATGCAGAGTCATTGATGGCTGAAAATCTGTCTTCAAGAATCGATTTGTCTTTATTGATAAAATCGATCGGTACTATATGCAAGTGTGAATGTTGGAAATTCGTATAAATTGATGCAAGACTGTTCAATAATTCTTGAACTTTTATGGTCGTTCTTCTTTATGTCCAATTTCTCTCACTTCGGCTGCTCTTCCAAAAAAGGAAATAGATAGCTCATAGCCAGCTGTAACTTATGCTACTGCCAAGCAATTTAAACGATGGAAGACTTTGTAAAGTCTTGGAAAAATTTTACATCATGATTTATAATTTCATGGTATTTTACTACTCATATTATACTACATTGTTACCCAATTAATAATGATTAATTATTTGATTCACTGATAGTACGTAAATTTTAGATTCCACAAGTGGGTTGAGAAGTTGACACATGTCCATTTTCTGAATTAATTAAAATTTAAATATTTCAATCTAGTCCCGAGGGGACACATGCCATCCTTCTAGACCCGCACGTGCAGTCTGCTAAATTCCATTGACAGTGTGTATTGAATAATTTTCCATTAATAATTGCAATTTTTAGGTTTGGATCCCGCATACCGCAATCTTCCATTTAATAGGCGATCTGTAAATTCCGAATAGCCTGCATGTGAAAGTCCAACGGGTCCGTAAATCCCAAGGTGAATCAGCGGTTTGCCTTAGCCTTGGAGATGGGGTAAGTCCTAAACTTGTTTTCACCCAAAAAAAAAATATTGCAATTTTTAATTTTGTTCAGCCAATAATAATATATATTAGTAATTAATTACTATTATGAAATTAATTAATCGAAATAACTATATATTCATATAATCTTGAGAATATGAAAACATATTGTCCTCCTAACATAGGAATTTTTTTTATTAAAAAAAAAAGAATTTTTTTCCTCCTATCCCCTGTTGATGACTCTCTGGCTTCTGACGAAAAACCGGAATGTAGGTTTTTATTTTTTTGGCCAAGAAATGTAGGTATTAGATAATGGGAAAATTAGATAAAAGAAATGATGCCTTCATGTGAAGCTGCTTTTTTGGTTCATCTCTCATTTCTTTTTATATGAAAAAACTATCTGTTTACGTTTGACTTGGGGAAAAAAATTATAAGAAAAGTATGAAGATATCTGTTTACTATTTTGACCTCTTTATTTTCAGTCCAGTTTCATAATTTGATGGTTTAAGTTTCTGAACAGTCTCCTCTAGTCTCTCCATGTCTGATTCATGCCTTCTAGCTTGTTGGAGCTCTGTTTTAATTTGATCTGTTTACTATTCTAAGTTTGTTTTGGTGTTTGACTATAAAACTATGGGGATCAAAATAGAAAATGTTTGTTGGCCTAAAAAAAAAAAAGAAAACGTTTTAAAATTTGAGGACCGAAACAGAACTGGGAGCAAAGTTTAGGGACCAAGGGTACTGTTTACTCGAAAATAAAGTTTTGTCTATAATAGGTACATTTATCTCTTAAGAAATTGAAGTTAAAATAAAAATTTCGAACCTTTCTTTCCCAAAATTGAAAAAATTCTACTTAATTAAGAAAGGAAAAAGAGATAAGCTAAGGTGCCATGTCTCAAAATTTAGATAATAATCTGGTCAAACATATTTATTTCCTTATACAAGATTTTCCAAAGGGCTGAAATTGGTACTCCAATGTTTCCCTAAGATGGATTAGAAATTTACAAATTGAGAGATTAGGATTCTAAATCCAACTTTAGCCACCAGATTCATTGAATCTATATTGAAATATACAAGAAGGGTAGTCCGTAGTCATCTCCATATTTACAGTTAAGATAATTTCTTATACATCTAAATTCTCACTAATTAGTCTCTCATAATCATTCTTCTCAATCACGCAAGAGATCTTAAGCAAAGGAAATGGCTGTGGAAAGAGGCAGTGCAATGATTGGCATGGCACTAATAATACTGTGTTTGATCTTGCTTCATTCTGAAATTACCGATGCAGCCACCTTCAAGGTTGAAGATTCTTCTGGCCGGCGATTTGGTGTGAGTAATTGGCCCAATGGAAAAAACTTCACCGACGGCGATGACACGGGAGTGTCCCATTCTCTCAAACAAGATGATTCGGGTAATGTTGTTGTTATTAGTGAAGCAAACACCTTACCATGTGAGCAGTTTGCTTTAGTGCCATGTCATCAAGGGTGGGACCAAGAAGCCAATGTGGAGCCAAGCAAGCACCTCTCCAACATTGAGCCTAGGTGGAAAGCAAGCACCTCTCTTTGTGTGACAAGTGTGATGATCATCCTTTCTCCATGTGACACCTTTCGGTCAACAAAGGAGGCTAGGAAAACCCTTGTGTGAAGTTCTCTATTTTGGTTGGAAGATGATGGCAAGTTGTTCAACTTGATGAGACTTCATCATTCATGCATGGAAATGATCAATTCGGCTGCCTACAACCCAAATTGGTTTCATACTACTTTTCAACTCATTTTGAGCTAATTTGGCTATATTATGTTTAAGTTGTAATCTGTTTAGTTTGAGTTTTTTTAATTAGCTTAAGTAAGTGTGTTTAGTGTGCTAATCCTACTATATAAGCTACGGATGAGCACTATTCCAATCAGACTTGAATTTTGTAAACTTTGAACTCTTGTTTTGCTTTGTAACCTTGTCTAGGTTCTGTAGACACCCGTTTTCGTCCTATATCCTTCAATCAATTTCTTAATTAGCTATTAGGGTCACATAGGAGCATTTTGGTCATTTTCACGTTTAGGGGCATTTTGGTCATGTTTGCATTTAGGGGGTATTTTGGTACATTTAACTTAAATCGTTGCATGAATAAGATTTGCATTTTTCCAGATATATAACTTTGAAATTGCATTTGGGGTGTTTTGATCATTTATTGGTTCATTTTAGCATTTTAGGTATACTAGCCCACGTTTTCTCTGCTTCACATTTCATTTTAGTCTTTCCCCTAGCAGGATACGTTCCATCATTTGCATTGCATAACAGTCAAAGGAGCTAAACACTTAAGATATTATTATACATAAAAAGGATTTAATTTTCATTCATTTAGTTTGTCCTTACATTGAGGGAAAGGAAAATGAAATAAGGGGGGGGGGGGGGCAGGGGGGGGGGCATTTTTAATTTAACAAAGAAATCTCAGGGCAATACAGCAATGAATCATACAAGAACCAAAGTCAAGACACAGTATCAAGCTTGTTCAAGGTTAAAAAATTACAAGGGCCACAAGCAATTAAATATTCAATTGCAGTTACACAGTTCAATTCACAATAACAGAATTGCAAAAGTGAAATACAAGGCAGGATTAAAAAAAGAAGAGATTGCAAGGAGGAAAGAGTTCACCTCGTTGGCAGCAGTTGATTGGTCTTTGGAACAAAATGGAGGCCCTAGGATTGGTCCAACTCAGCAACGTATACCACCTGCAATGAAGAGAGTACACGTGAGAAGCAAAAATTTACAAAGTCACAAGAAGACAAATTCAGAGCATATTGGCTGGTGCATCACTCTCATCGCATGTACTGATACGGATTGAACTGTCACCTGCAGAAGAGACAAAAAAGGTTTGAATTGGGAACCGAAAAAAAATAAATAAAAAGGAGAACAAAAAACAGAGGATAAAAAGGGGAAAATGGAGGGTTTTTGGAGGAAGAGGCGGTGAATAAAAAAATCTCCCTAGGGTTCTTGGGTTCTTAGTTTTTCATTTTACAGAAACTCAAAAAAAGATATACAAAAAAATACATACAGAAAAAAAAGGGAAAACAGAGAAAACTCCCTCTCACCCATCAGAAAAATAGAGTCTAGGGTTCATAAAAGGGATTTTTGGGGATTTCTATCTTTGGTGGGGATTAATCGAATTAATTATTAGGTTTCAAACAAGAGAGCGAAGTGGTTGACAGAAGTCAGAGTCAAGGTCACGGTTGCCGCCGGGATTTGAAGGTTTTGGGTCCTCGGGTTTGGTGTCCCGGACGTTGGAGGGTTCAGATCGGAGAGTGGTTAGAGGCATTTGGAAGTGGAAGAGGAGGAGAATAACATACTTGAAGTTCGAGTTCATCGGACGGCTCGATTTGGAGATCGGAAAAGGTAAAGAGAGCCTTGGGTTAGGCTCGGTTCATGCATTTCCAAGGCAGATTAGAGGAAACAAGGGTCAGATTTGGAACGAGGAAGGAGAAAGGAAGAAAACTGGAGATTTTGAGCCCCATCCGTGCTCCGGCGAAGCTCTGACACGGCGAGGCAGGGCGGCTCAAGCGGAGGCGTGATTTCCGACGGGTGGCGGCGCAGGGACAAATGAAGGAAGAAGATGAAGTTTGAAAAATAGGGTTAGGGTTTAGTATTTATACTAAACCTAGAGCCCGACTCGTTTCCCATTGGATGACCCGCGAGCTGACCCGCTCCAGGTAAGGGTCTAATTCCTTTCAATTCAGTCCCTATTTCATGCATTTAGATCCTTTAGGTTGCCATTTAGTTCAATTGAGTCCAATAAGTTGATGGAGTGTTTATTCAAGTCTCAAATGCCCAATTTTGTTTAAAATTTAGTAATTAAATTCAATAAAAAAAATGTGTAAAGGATAGTTAAGCATGTGCATCATATTTATTTCTTTTATAATTGCTGCAAGTATAATTTGTCATATAGCTTCAAGAAAAATGATCCCGTGATGGGAAAGGAGGACGACTCATTCATGCGTGTCTGAGTTTGTTCGCCTTCTCCCGGAGGCTTGGAAATTTCCAGAGGTCGTTTACCATTTATTGGGAGGCGGCCAAAGGTGTTCCTCGTATAATTGAGGGGTAAATTAAAATCCAATTGGGTCTCATGCATCATGTGCATGAAAATTAAAAAGGGTTATCAGACTGATTAAGTTCAAAAAAAAGTAAAAAGGGCAATCAGTAATTAAGTTCAATAAGGAAAAGTAATCAGTGATTTAAGTTCAATAAGAAAGATGCAATCAGTAAAAGGTAAAATGGTAATCAGTAAAGAGTAAAGTGATAATCAGTAAAGAGTAATAGAAAATCAGTAAGAAGCAATTGTAATCAGTAAAAAGTAAAAAGGTAATCAGTAAAAAGTAAAATAGTAATTAGAAAAGAGTAAAATGGTAAAGAGTAAAGAGTAACCAGTAGAAGAGTAATCAGTAAAGACAAAAATGATAAAGAAAGAGTGATAGTAAGAGTAAAAAGGTAAAATGGTAAAAAGTAAAAGGTAATCAATAAAGGGTAAAATGGTAATTAGTAAAAAGTAAAATGGTAATCAGTAAAAAGTAAAAAGGTAATCAGTAAAAAGTAAAATAGTAATTAGAAAAGAGTAAAATGGTAATCAGTAAAGAGTAATCAGCAAAGGAAATGGTAATCAGTAAAGAAAAAATCGTAAAGAGTAAAAAGTAATCAGTAAAGAGAAAGAGTAAAGAGTAAAGAGTAACCAGCAAAGGAAATGGTAATCAGCAAAGGAAAATGGTAAAGAGTGAAGAGAAGTCAGTAAAGAAGAATGGTGAAGAGTAAAGAGTAATCAACAAAGAAAAATGGTAAAGAGTAAAATATTAATCAGTAAAAAATAAATGGCAATCAGTAAAGAATAAAATAATAATTAGTAATCAGTACAAAGTAAAGAATAATCAGTAAAATAGTAATAGTAATCAGTAATTCAGTAAAAAGTGAGTAAAAATGTCATTTAGTAATTTAAGTTGAAAGAAAATAATTGATATTCGGTAAGGCGTAAAAAAAGAAAAGTAAAGTAAGAAAAGGTAAAGAAGGATATTCAAACAAGGGAAATGAATAAGAAAAAGAAAAGTCAGTTTTAAGATTAATAAAAGAGTTTAATGGCATGAAAATTTAAGCATAGTAGCAACCGATAATGGAAACCCATAATTAAGTCTAAACTAGTCAGTACCGTCTTTTGACGGGCGTCGTGGGGGTGCTAATCCTTCCCCACGCGTACCCGACTCCCGAACCCTTTAGACTCTGATTTGAAGACCGTTTATTAGGTTTAGTGTTACCTTTGCCAAGCATCGGGTAATACTAGGCTTAATAACTTGATAGGTGGCTAATCACACCTAGGTTAAAAAAGATTAGTGCCGACTCCATTAGTTTTAAGTTCCTTAAAGTCGTTTAGCGGCAGGGACTTAAAACTGTTAAAATATAACCGGACGTTGCGACAGGTTCTTGCAAGCTTTCCTTGTCAATTTGAGTGGTGTAATTCTGTATCTCATCTTGATTTGGAGCAATAGAAACTTGTTCATCTCTTGAGTTTCATTTGTGGTGTAATCTGTATCAAGTGATCTTCATTTGTTGGTGAGTTTCGACCGGTTTGAATCCTCTTGGTGGTGATTTCTGTATCCTTGAGCTATTTGAACCTGTGTGCTTAATCTTTCAATTCCTTTCTGAATTGATTCTTAGTTAGCCTAAATACTACCCAAACACTAACCCTTTAGGATTTTAAAGTGCAACTTTAAACACTTTAAGCACTTAATAGATTCGGGTATTTGGTGAAAGCAACTCATCCTAGCCTAATTGAGCTAACCCCGTATCAAATTGGTATTCAGAGCTTTGGTTGTGTGGAGATTCATCATGTCTCAACAAGGAAATGATGGGTTTCGAGTTGCTCCTAATGATGCGGTTGAAAACCTTAGAGGCCTTGTGGAAACACTTAGAGAAAGGCTTCATGTGATGGAAGAAAGGGAGAGACACCGTGAAGAAAGTGAAGGGAGTTCTAGCTCTCATACTAGAAGAGGTGGCCGAGGTAGTGGCGCTTCTAGTAGCTCTAGTGAACCATTGCATCCGGATGATGTAAGAGCTCATTTAAGGAGGCAACATCAACAACAAAGGAGAAATGATGTAGTTGGTGATGCAAATCGGCAAGTGCAAAGAGTAAGAGATGAAGATGAGGTTCAAAACACTTATGTTCATGCTTATACTCCCAAAGTTGAAATTCCTGAGTTTGATGGGAAAGGGCAACCAAATGATTTTCTTGATTGGTTACATACGGTGGAAAGGATATTTGAATATCAAGATGTGCCCAAAAATAAGCAAGTGAAGCTTGTTGCTATCAAGCTTAGAAAACATGCATCTTTGTGGTGGGAGAACTTATTGAAGCAAAGAGAAAGGAGGGGAAAAGATAAGATTAGGACATGGGACAAGATGGTCCGAAAGATGAAGAAGAAATTCTTGCCCGAGGACTACAAGCAAGATGTGTTTATCAAGCTTCAAAATTTGAAACAAGGTGCTATGAGTGTTTCAGACTATACAGCCGAGTTTGATTCTTTGATGATCAAGGCAAACATTAGTGAGCCCGAGGAGCAAACAATTGCAAAGTACTTGGCGGGTTTGAGAGTTGATATTGCTAATGTTGTTTCATTGCAGCCTTATTGGTCCTTGAATGATGTTACTAAGCTTGCCTTGCGGGTTGAGAGGCAATTGAAGTCAAAATCTGTTATTAGATTTGGTGGTAAAGATTTTGGCAAGGGGACTACTTCTAAGTCTCCATTTGCTCCTAAACCGAAAGTTGATGAGAAGGATAAGGGCAAGAAAGGTGGTGATGATGCTGAGAAAGCTAAGTTGAGGCAAGAGAGGAAGTGTTTTAAATGTCATGGCTTTGGGCATATGGCTGCGGATTGTCCTAATAGAAGAGTTGTTACACTTGTGGAGGATAATGATGATGATCATGAGGAAGTTGATGAAGTACCCGAGGAGGAGGAAGAATAGGAACTCACCTATGCCGATCAAGGAGAGTCCATTGTAGTGCAACAATGCTTCAAGGTGACTCAAATTGTGGAGGGTGAGGATTGGAAGAGAAAGAATGTGTTTCACACTCGTTGTACATGCCAAGGCAAAGTGTGTATGGTGATTATTGATAGTGGGAATTTTGAGAATTTAGCCTCGGTTGAAATGGTTGAAAAGCTTGGGTTGAAGACTACTCCACATCCTTCACCGTACAAGCTTAGTTGGTTAAAGGATGAATCGGATTTGAGGGTGAACTTGAGATGTGTTGTGTCATTTTCCATTGGGAAGCACTATTCGGATGAGGTTGAGTGTGATGTTGTTCCTATGGATGCTTGTCATTTGTTGTTGGGAAGTCCTTGGTTATATGATAGACATGTGATTTATGATGTGATCGAGCTCAAATTATGCATATTTTTATAGCTATTTTTCTATACTTTTTGCTATTTTTATATGTGTTTTTACCCTATTTTGTTAGTATTTGTGTTTTTAGGTATTGAAGACGAGAAAAGTGAAAACTTATTGTTTTTCACTCTTTTTGGAGCTATTTTGGAGACTTTTTACTCAACTATGGATTTAGTCATTTGGAATGAAGATTTGAAGATGCGAAGTTCGTGATTGAAGATATTTTGAAGAATTGATTCAAGAAGTAAAAATTGAAGATTTGGAGCTTTATTTGCAAAGGATTGAAGCCAAGCCCAGATGAAGCCCTGAAGTTGAGGATTTTTGGATTATTTATATGGGAATATACTCAGCCCATATAAACCTATAATTGGAGTTAAAATCCCAATTTGTAGGCCTAATATCCAAAAGAATATCCAAATCCCGCAATAATCCCGCAGATTTACGATATAGGCCCGATTTCAGCGCAGTCTTCGCAGAAAGGCCATAACTTTCTGCTCAGATGTCCGTTTTAAGCCCATGAGTATCCGTTGGAAAGCTAACTCCGAGCTCTACAACTTTATTTTGAAGTGCAAAGCCCAGATATGCCATATTCAAGCCCGAAATTCAAGTCGAAGTTGGTGCACAATTCCAGAAAATTCCAGAAAATTCTAGAGTCCTCATCTAACTTGGAGTCTACTCTAGGATGACACCTAATCCTACTTGGAGACCAAGAAAAGGCTAAACCGTCCTACCCTATTTCTCCACTATAAATAGCCACATCCTGTATCACAAATCACACAATTCTACACATCACAAATTTTAGATAATTCTCTTTTTCTACCTTTCTTTAGTTTTTAGGTTTTTCTCTAGTTTTAGAAGGGGAGAAGTCGACACCCTCTCTAGCAATAGAGGGTGCGACGTCCCTAGGGTTTCAAAGGGGGAGAATCGTTCCTCCCTAGTCCTGTAAGTATTCTTATGCCTCTCATGGATTTTCCTAAATCCATGAGTAGCTAAATCCTTAATACTTCTGATCCTTTGGTGAATTCAATCAATTGATTATGGTGAGATTTCTATACTTATAATTTTGTGTTAAGTTCTTGATGATAGTAGTCAAAACCCTAGAATAATTTTATGATTCTGAATCTTATCTGACTTATGTGGCCACTAACGATGTAAGAGGAAGATCTATGGCTAGATCATGCTTAGAATTAATCACTCAAGTTTGATTGTATGTAGCAAATTAGGTTTGTTTAATCGCTGCTTAATGGGTATTTGTCTACCGGAGGGTGAGAAATTTCTCTTCGTATGGTTCTACTTGTAGGCATGTGTGTAAAATTAACTATTCTTAATGCTTTGTTCTCAAGTGATCTTTAAGCCGTAAGAAAGTAATCGATCGCTGAAGGAATAATAGGGATAACTCCAGCTTTAATCGGCCTCTTATCTAAAATACATGTTGGGAAACCTATATCAGTTGTCAGTCAAGAATAAGATGCGAAATTCACCTTTTAAATCGAGGATCCATAGTTAATTTGATTGAAGGATACCACTGGTGAAGAAGTATGCTTTATAATTATTGTTTGCTTTATTAATTTGCTTTATAATCTGTTTTAGATTTAGATTTAGATTTAGATTTGCTTTGCTTTATTTTAGTTTAATTGCTTTTCTTTATAATTGTTATTTTCAATCCCCTGTTTTCTGTTTGATTTTTGGAAAAGATCTTTCTATCTTTTTATTGTTCATCACATAAACCTTCTCTGTGGGATTCGACCCCTACTTGCCCTAGCTATTCTAGTTAGTTAATTGTGGGGATTATTTTTATGGTCATAGACGACACGATCATAAATTTTGGCGCCGTTGCCGGGGAAGGGAATTGAATTGAGAGAAAGTGAAGAGAGATTAGATTCAAGAATTTGTTTTTGTTTTTCCCTTTTTTTTTTCTAAAAAAAAAATTGTTTTTGCGTCGATAAAAAAAAAGAAAAGTTTTTTCCGTTTTTTCTAAAAAAAAATATTTATTTTTCCGTTTTTAAAATTAGGGTGTCCGAATTTTCTTTAAAAATAATTAAATTAATTTTTCTTTTTCCGTTTTTCCTTTTAAAATAAAAAAATATTTTTATTTTCTTTTTCTGCTTTTAATTTTTTATTTAAGAACTGTTACTGCTAATTTTTCTTTTTAGTTTTGTTTTGATTTTTCTAGGAAACTGCATGCCACAGACAAGAAGTAGTAGTACTGAAGGTTTAGAATACAATCCTGAGCATGAAAGAACACTATTTCAGAAGAAGAAGAAGACACAAAGCCGATTACAAGAAGAGGAGACATCCAATTCAAGTTCTCAATCTAGTTTGCCTAGATCTGCTGTTTCAACATCGTCAGAAGACATGGCTGAAGAAGAACAACCCAAAACTCTGAGAGAGTTAGCTGCACCAAACGTCAACACCAAACGCTTAGCCATGCAATATCCAAATACAACTGAAAACTTTGAGATTAAATCTGGATTTATTCAGATTTTACCCAAATTTCACGGTTTGCCTGGAGAAGATCCTCACCGACATCTTACTGATTTCCAGATTGCCTGCGCATCTACAAGTATTCAAGGTATTCCTAAAGATCAATTCATGTTAAGAACCTTTCCGTTCACTCTTATGGACCGAGCAAAAGATTGGTTGTACCTACTACCCACTGGTTCAATCACATCTTGGACGAGTCTTAAGAAGCTGTTCTTAGAGAAGTACTTTCCTGCACATAAAGCATCAAGTATAAGGAAGGAGATTTGTGGAATTAAGCAACGCCATGGAGAGACAATGCATGAATATTGGGAACGTTTCAAAACACTTTGTGCGAGCTGCCCCAATCACCAAATCAATGAACAGTTGCTGATCCAGTACTTCTACGAAGGATTACTACCGTTTGACAGATCTTCCATCGATTCTGCAAGTGGAGGAGCTTTCATAGACAAAACTCCTGCCGAAGCTTGGACTTTAGTGGAAAATATGGCTGCAAACACTCAACAATTTGGATCTCGAGAAGACTATTCAAGAGAAGGGCATATAAGAAGAATTAATGAAGTTTCTACCTATTCCACCTCATTGGAGCAACAACTTCAAGAAACGAATCAACAAATCGCTTTGCTCACTGATTTGTTCCATGCGAATTTTTCAAGTGTGCCAAGGGTTTGTGCGATTTTGGAAGACAACAAGCAAGGAATCAATGCCGTGGGATTACAAGGAGCTTATCAAAGGAAGCCTGAACCTTATTGGAGACCTGATCAACCGAGTCAACAATATGGGAACCAAAGTAATTTTCAAGGAAGGCCGAATTTTCAAAGACCAAATTTTCAATTTTCACAAGCCATTGAGTTACAACAAATCAAGGAAGCTATGGAGATGATAATAAAACAAATTAGCCAATTAGCTAGTGATTTGAGTGATCTCAAGACACAAGGTCAACAAAGGATTCCATCACAATTAAAGGTACCTCCTAGAGAGAATGTCAGTGCAATTTCTTTAAGGAGTGGAAAAGAGTTACAAGACCCTTATCCAAACCTTGCCGCACATCAACAAGAAGAAGGAGAGCCGAACTACACCAAGAAAGATTTACAAGAGCATGCCGAAATCAAGATTGAAGATGAACCCAATAACAAAGAAGCTGTGCCGATTGAAGATTCAAACAAGGATGATGCCGTAATTCAACCCAAAGGAAAAGGTGAGTGCGATTCCAACAAGCCCAAAACCGATTCCAACCTAATTCCTTTTCAATCAAGATTGAAGAAATCGAAGAAAGAAGATGATGATCAAGATATCTTGGAGATATTTCGAAAAGTTGAGGTCAACATCCCACTTCTTGATGCCATTCAACAGATTCCGAATTATGCAAAGTTCCTCAAGCAACTTTGTACCAACAAGAAGAGATTACAAGGTAAAGTAAGCACTGGAGCTAATGTCTCTGCTGTGCTTCAAAAGAGTTTACCTCCTAAGTGCAAAGATCCAGGTACGTTTTCTATTACTTGCTCTATTGGAAGAAGTATTATAGAGAATGCGATGCTGATCTTGGTGCTTTTTTAAGCGTAATGCCTTATTCTTTCTACAAATCTTTAAATCTTGGTCCACTGAAGGATACTGATGTTGTTCTGCAATTAGCTGACGGATCTTTGGTTTATCCCAAAGGTGTTTTAGAGAATATCTTAATCAAAGTGAGCATATGATTTTTCCAATCGACATATTCATCATGGATATGGAGTATTCGAAATATCAATGTCCTCTTTTATTAGGAAGACGTTTCCTAAAGACTTCTCATACCAAGATTGATGTATTTAATGGTTCATTGACCATGGAATTTGATGGTGAAGTCATCCACCCTAGAATTTCATCTCAAGTGCCGTTAAAATCTAACAATTTTGTTTACGTTATAAGTTCTAAGTTTGTTAAGAAAGGAGCTATTGAAGAATCTTCATCAACAAAGCCTGATCGGATTTCCAAAGGAAGACAAAGGATAATGGACATTCGACAACGCTACAACGAGACTTTCCACCAATTTTGGAGGAGATTCAAGCAGCTGTGTGCCGATTGCCCTGATCATGGATTTAAGGAAGAAATTTTAATCCAATTCTTCTATGGAGGATTGGGACTTAAAGATCGAGTTCTTGTTGATTCTTTCAGTACTAAACCACTGCATGAAAGAACCCCGGAGAAAGCATTCAATGTTCTTGAAGAATTATCTCGGAGGACGAAATCTTCAACCTCCCATGAGAAGAAAGATCGAGCAAAAGAAACCAAGAAGGAGCCAGAAGTCAACAACAAAGAAGTTCAACCGCCCCTGAAGATCGATCAACCAAGCAATTCAACTAAGAAGCAAGATATAGACCTTGAACATCGAGCTAAAGTTGCAAGCATTCTTCAACGAAAATTGGAGAATTTTCCCCAATTTTGGCAAAGGTTTAAGAAGCTATGTGCTGCTCATCCTCATCATGGTTATGATCAAAGAAGATTGGCTCAAATCTTCTACCAAGGACTAAGAGCTTCTGATCGATTGTCTGTCGACACTCTTATCTATATTCCCCTGTTCGATCACAACACTACTGACATATACGAGATATTGGAGAATTTTGCCCAGATGATAACCACAACATCGAAGGAAGCTGCTCAAGGACTCAGCCCGGTTAAGCCCGTGCCACACAAGCTAGTATGCCCGGCTGCAGCCCGGCCATCGACCTCACATGGCCGGCCAACACCGGCCAGGGCATCCCAAGCTTGTGCGACATCAAGCCTTGCCGCGCCTAGCCCGGCCACACCCGAGCCACATGTCCGGACGCCACCAGCATCTGCCTTGCCGCCTGCTCGGCCCAGCCAGGTTACTGCCGCGCCATCCGTGCCGCCTGCCCGGCTATGCTCGGCCTTGCCCGCTCCTGCCACGCAGCCGCCCAAGCCATGCCATGCCCTGTCCGCACCAAGCCGCGCCACCAGCACTCCACCACCGGCCATGCAAGCTTCCAACCATGTCGACACCAAGCCATGCCCGGCTATGTCCGCGCACCATGCCCGGTCAATGCCATGCCATCCGCACGCCTCACCGAGCCACCACGAGCCATTGCCGCGCCATGCCGAGTTACAACTATGCCATCGCTTAATGCTTTGATCTTTTCAAGTCTTGATAAATTCAACTTGAAACTATCAAAATCATTGAAGAGAGTAGAGTTATCGAGGACCTGTTGAAGGATTACACCCAAAATTCCTTCATCCTTGAAGAATAACCTTCTTTAAGGCAGTCTAGCCAAAGACCTTAAAGAAAGGCGCTTATTGGGAGGCAACCCAATATTTTTACTAACCCTTAATATTTTCTTTGTTTTATTTTTCTTTTCTTTTTTAGGATTTTCTATACCAAAGGAGAAAAAAGAGCTTTTCATCGATATGAAGAAATCCAATTGGAGCTTATGCTGGATTAAACCCCTAAGTTTTCTTTAACCCTATCTTTTCCTTGCAATGCTTTGATTGATTTTTCTTTGATATGCGATACATATAGATATAGATATATGTTAATTAGGATTTAAAAGATGCATACATACTTTAATTTTCCACGCTTGTTAATACATTGGGGACAATGTATCTTTTAAGTGTGGGGGAGTGAGTCTATATGCATAAAATTGATAAAATTGGAATAATTTTTTCGAATTGATAAAATTGGAATAATTTTTTCGAAAATTTTGACAAAATTTTGATTTTATATGCACATATTGATCGATTGATTTGATTTTTGATTGATGATATCTTGGAATTTTTAAGAATGTTTGATTCATTGATTTATTTATAGTATGATATCTTATTTCTTAGATTAGGTATAATTGAAGTTTGTGATATGAGCTTATTGCTTATTGTTTCTATGATTGCCTATTTTTAGAACTTGTGTTTAAGTTTTATTAAAACTACACTTATGAGAGTATTTTATGAATATGTCAAAAATAAGTGTGGGGGACTATCTATATTAGAAGGGTAGTTTTAAAAATCTTTTTCTTAAAAAACAAGAGTGTTTTTCATGCAAGAGGAGAAGAGATATCTTTTGCCTTAAAAAAAATCCATTGTTGTCACTCTTCTTTTTAAACAAAAGGAGTTAGTAACCCTTGGGAACAGGATAAGAGGCATGGATCGGCAAAAGTATTGTCCCTCTAGAGTGCTAGTAGCCTCACAAAAATAAAATAAAGGGCGTTAGTAACCCCTAAGCATGAACACTTTGAGGTTAGTAACCTCACTTTTCTAAAAAATTACCCTTTGAAAATCATTATAACCCATGCGAAATTTTTGATTTGTATTCATGATATGCAATTGTTTAAGTAGAAGAGATAACTATGAAGGCATAAGCTTATAGAAATAAGTAGTTATAGTTGTGATAAATGATAAGTGATTAGAGCTACTTTGATTATGGTTACTTAAGAATGAGGATGCTTGCTATATCTTGATCTATTGAATTGGATACTCTTAATATTCTTTGTTATTCTGATTTCATAATTGAATTGATCCTTGATATATGTATGTGATTCAAAGTTTTTCAAAAGATTTGAACAAGACTCATTATCTTAAATCTTAATTTTTGTTTGTCTACACTAGTTTGCTAGGGACTAGCAAAGATTTAGTGTGGGGGAAATTATGATCGAGCTTAAATTATGCATGTTTTTATAGCTATTTTTCTATACTTTTTGCTATTTTTATATGTCTTTTTACCCTATTTTGTTAGTATTTGTGTTTTTAGGTATTGAAGACAAGAAAAGTGAAAACTTATTGTTTTTCACTCTTTTTGGAGCTATTTTGGAGACTTTTTACTCAACTATGGATTTAGTCATTTGGAATGAAGATTTGAAGATGCGAAATTCGTGATTGAAGATATTTCGAAGAATTGATTCAAGAAGTAAAAATTGAATATTTGGAGCTTTATTTGCAAAGGATTGAAGCCAAGCCCAGATGAAGCCCTGAAGTTGAGGATTTTTGGATTATTTATATGGGAATATACTCAGCCCATATAAACCTATAATTGGAGTTAAAATCCCAATTTGTAGGCCTAATATCCAAAAGAATATCCAAATCCCGCAATAATCCCGCAGATTTACGATATAGGCCCGATTTCAGCGCAGTCTTCGCAGAAAGGCCATAACTTTCTACTCAGATGTTGCTGCACAATTCCAGAAAATTCCAGAAAATTCTAGAGTCCTCATCTAACTTGGAGTCTACTCTATGATGACACCTAATCCTACTTGGAGACCAAGAAAAGGCTAAACCGTCCTACCCTATTTCTCCACTATAAATAGCCACCTCCTGTATCACAAATCACACAATTCTACACATCACAAATTTTAGATAATTCTCTTTTTCTACCTTTCTTTAGTTTTTAGGTTTTTCTCTAGTTTTAGAAGGGGAGAAGTCGACACCCTCTCTAGCAATAGAGGGTGCGACGTCCCTAGGGTTTCAAAGGGGGAGAATCGTTCCTCCCTAGTCCTGTAAGTATTCTTATGCCTCTCATGGATTTTCCTAAATCCATGAGTAGCTAAATCCTTAATACTTCTGATCCTTTGGTGAATTCAATCAATTGATTATGGTGAGATTTCTATACTTATAATTTTGTGTTAAGTTCTTGATGATAGTAGTCAAAACCCTAGAATAATTTTATGATTCTGAATCTTATCTGACTTATGTGGCCACTAACGATGTAAGAGGAAGATCTATGGCTAGATCATGCTTAGAATTAATCACTCAAGTTTGATTGTATGTAGCAAATTAGGTTTGTTTAATCGCTGCTTAATGGGTATTTGTCTACCGGAGGGTGAGAAATTTCTCTTCGTATGGTTCTACTTGTAGGCATGTGTGTAAAATTAACTATTCTTAATGCTTTGTTCTCAAGTGATCTTTAAGCCGTAAGAAAGTAATCGATCGCTGAAGGAATAATAGGGATAACTCCAGCTTTAATCGGCCTCTTATCTAAAATACATGTTGGGAAACCTATATCAGTTGTCAGTCAAGAATAAGATGCGAAATTCACCTTTTAAATCGAGGATCCATAGTTAATTTGATTGAAGGATACCACTGGTGAAGAAGTATGCTTTATAATTATTGTTTGCTTTATTAATTTGCTTTATAATCTGTTTTAGATTTAGATTTAGATTTAGATTTTCTTTGCTTTATTTTTAGTTTAATTGTTTTCTTTATAATTGTTATTTTCAATCCCCTGTTTTCTGTTTGATTTTTGGAAAAGATCTTTCTATCTTTTTATTGTTCATCACATAAACCTTCTCTGTGGGATTCGACCCCTACTTGCCCTAGCTATTCTAGTTAGTTAATTGTGGGGATTATTTTTATGATCATAGACGACACGATCAGATGGCCATGCTCATACTTACACTTTGAGGAAGGATGGCCGAAAGATCACTTTGGCTCCTTTGAAGCCAAATATTGTTCCTACACCAAAGAAAGAAGCTTTGCTCATGACTAGGAAGGAGGTGATCCGAGAGCTTAGAGGTGAGCCTATTGCATTTGCTTTGGTTGTATTTGATGAAAATGATGATGTGCAGGATTCGGGTTTGCACCCAAGATTGGTACCATTGTTTGATGAATATGGAGATGTGTTCCCGGATGAAATTCCAGCTGGTTTGCCACCATTGAGGGACATCCAACACCAAATTGATCTCATTCCAGGTTTGGTGTTGCCTAATAAGCCAGCATATAGAATGAGTCCTAAATAGTATGAGGAGCTACTAAGGCAAGTGGAGGAATTGTTGCAAAAGGGGTTGATCCGAGATAGTTTGAGTCCTTGTGCAGTTCCTGCTCTATTGCTGCCAAAGAAGGATGGTTCATGGAGAATGTGTGTTGATAGCCGAGCCATCAACAAGATCACCATTGATTATAGATTCCCCATTCCTCGGCTTGATGACTTACTTGATCAATTACATGGGGCAAGGGTGTTTTCCAAGATTGAATTGAGGAGTGGATATCACCAGATTCGGATGAAGCCTGGAGATGAGTGGAAAACAACTTTTAAGACAAGGGATGGCTTGTATGAGTGGCTTGTGATACCATTCGGGTTGTCTAATGCACCTAGCATATTCATGAGATTTATGAACCATGTCCTCAAGCCTTGTGTAGGTGAGTGTGTGGTTGTGTATTTTGATGATATTTTGGTATATAGTTCTGATGAAGATGATCATATTGTGCATTTGAGAAAAGTGTTTGATTTGTTGAGAAATGAGAAGCTTTATGCTAATGTGAAGAAGTGTCATTTCTTCACTCATGAGGTTGGTTTTTGGGGTATATTGTTTCGGGTGATGGTGTCAAGATGGATAGTGGGAAAGTTGAAGCAATTCTGAATTGGCCTACTCCTAAGTCAATTCAATAGATTCGGAGTTTCTATGGTTTAGCATCATTTTATAGGAGATTCATTAAGGGGTTTAGTACTATTGTTGCTCCTATCACCGAATGCCTCAAAAGTAAGAAGTTTTGTTGGACTAAGGAAGCTTAAACTAGTTTTGATGAGTTGAAGAGGAGAGTGACTGAAGCTCCAACTTTGAAATTGCCTGATTTTAATGCACCATTTAAAGTAGAGTGTGATGCCTCGGATGTGGGCATACGGGCTGTTTTGAGCCAAGGAAGACACCCCATTGCATTCTTTAGTGAAAAGTTGAATGAATGCAAAAGAAAATACTCTACTTATGATAAAGAATTCTATGCATTGGTGCGGGCACTTGATCATTGGTCACAATACTTGTTGCCACAACCTTTTGTGCTGTTTTCGGATCCTGAAGCATTGAAGTTCATCAACCAACAACACAAGCTTAATAGGAGACATGCAAAGTGGGTGGAGTTTTTGCAATCATTTAGCTTTTCCATTAAGCACAAGGCCGGGGCTCAAAATGTGGTGTCCGATGCACTTAGTAGGAAGTTCACACTTTTTACTACACTACAAGTGCAAGTTGTGGGATTTGAAGTTATTAGGGAGTTATATGAGCATGATGAGGACTTTGGAGATGCATGGAGATCTTGTCATCATGACCCTAGTAAGCTTTATTCTCTTTTTGATGGTTATTTGTTTTATGCTAATAGGTTGTGTGTGCCTCGTTGTTCTTTGAGGTTGGCTATTGTAGAAAAAGCTCACGGTGGAACATTGAGTGGGCATTTTGGAAGGGCTAAAACTTTGTACATGGTGCAACAAAACTACTATTGGCCGAGACTTGAGAGAGATGTTGCTAGGCATGTCCTATCATGCCGTGTGTGTCATTTGGCCAAAACGAGGAGCCAAAATAGTGGGCTGTACACTCCATTGCCGGTTCCTAATGCACCATGGGAGGATGTTAGCATGGATTTTGTGCTCGGGTTGCCTAGGACACAAAGGAACAAAGACTCGATCATGGTTGTTGTGGATAGATTCTCAAAGATGGCTCATTTTGTTCCTTGCAACAAGACTAATGATGCTAGTCACATTGCCGAATTGTACTTCAAAGAGGTAATGAGGTTGCATGGTGTTCCTAAAAGTATTGTCTCGGATAGGGATGCAAAGTTCCTTAGCCATTTTTGGAGGACTATATGGAGGAAGCTAGGGAGTACTTTGAAATTTAGTTCGGCCTATCACCCACAAACCGATGGGCAAACTGAAGTTACTAATAGGAGCTTGGGGAGTTTATTAAGGAGTTATGTGGGGAAGAACATCAAGCAATGGGATTTGATTCTACCACAAATTGAGTTTGCCTACAACCGATCCTTTCACACTTCCATTGGGAGAACTCCATTTGAGGTAGTTTATGGCATTAATCCTCTTACTCCTTTGGATTTAACTCCTTCTTGTTCTAGTGGGAAGTATAGTAGTGATGCAGATGCTAGAGCCAAGGAGAATAGGAAGTTCCATAGTGATGTCCGAGGGAAGATAACGCAACAAAACATCAAGCACATGCAACAAACTAACAAGCACCGTAAGTTTGTTAAGCCTGATGTAGGTGATTTGGTGTGGATTCACTTGAGAAAGGGGAGGTTCAATCAAGGCCAATATGCAAAGCTAAAGCCGAGAGCAGATGGTCCATTCAAGATCATTGAGAAGATTGGTGACAATGCATTCAAACTTGATTTGATCGAGGATTATGGTGTGTCTCCTACCTTTAACATTTCTGATCTTGTTCCTTATGTTCATGGAGATACTTCATTGCTTTTTCAACTGGGGGAGAATGACACGGGAGTGTCCCATTCTCTCAAACAAGATGATTCGGGTGATGTTGTTGTTATTAGTGAAGCAAGCACCTTACCATGTGAGCAGCTTGCTTTAGTGCCATGTCATCAAGGGTGGGACCAAGAAGCCAACGTGGAGCCAAGCAAGCACCTCTCCAACATTGAGCCTAGGTGGAAAGCAAGCACCTCTCTTTGTGTGACAAGTGTTGATGATCATCCTTTCTCCATGTGACACCTTTCGGTCAACAAAGGAGGCTAGGAAAACCCTTGTGTGAAGTTCTCTATTTTGGTTGGAAGATGATGGCAAGTTCAACTTGATGAGACTTCATCATTCATGCATGGAAATGATCAATTCGGCTGCCTACAACCCGAATTGGTTTCATACTACTTTTCAGCTCATTTTGAGCTAATTCGGCTATATTATGTTTAAGTTGTAATCTGTTTAGTTTGAGCTTTTTTAAGACTTAATGGGCAAAAAGGCCCCTGAACTTACACCGAACCGTCAAATAAGCCCCTGAACTATTATTTCAGCCAAATAAGCCCCTAAACTCTTAAAAAAAGTCAAATAAGCCCTGTTGCCAAGGCTAAATGCTCAAATAAGGACTAAACGTTTTAAGATTTTCTCAAATAGGGATCAAAATACACAATTTCAACAAATTAGAAAACATTATATTTTTTTACAAATTGGATACAATATAAGTTAATACTAATGTGTGAGGGATATATAAATTGAAAATCACACGATAATTTTATATCATATTACGTTTAATGAATTTATTTTGATCAATAGGGTTTGATTTTTAATTAACATGAAAATATCATTTTTTTATTAAATTTAACGTATATGTATGAGAAGCATTGGTTTTCATTTAAGGATTCCCTAATTTGTAAAAATTCTCTAAGTATGTGTTCTAATTTGTTGGAATTGTGTATTTTGATCCTTATTTGAGAAAATCTTAAATCGTTTAGTCCTTATTTGAGCATTTAACCTTGGCAACAGGGCTTATTTGGTCTTTTTTAAGAGTTTAGGGGCTTATTTGGCCAAAATAATAGTTCAAGGGCTTATTTGACGGTTCGGTGTAAGTTCATGGGCCTTTTTGCCCATTAAGCCGTTTTTTTAATTAGCTTAAGTAAGTGTGTTTAGTGTGCTAATCCTACTATATAAGCTACAGATGAGCACTATTCCAATCACACTTGAATTTTTTAAACTTTGAACTCTTGTTTTGCTTTGTAACCTTGTCTAGGTTCTTGCAAACTTTCCTTGTCAATTTGAGTGGTGTAATTCTGTATCTCATCTTGATTTGGAGCAATAGAAACTTGTTCATCTCTTGAGTTTCATTTGTGGTGTAATCTGTATCAAGTGATCTTCATTTGGTGGTGAGTTTCGACCGGTTTGAATCCTCTTGGTGGTGATTTCTGTATCCTTGAGCTATTTGAACTCGTGTGCTTAATATTTCAATTCCTTTGTGAATTGATTCTTAGTTAGCCTAAATACTACCCAAACACTAACCCTTTAGGATTTTAAAGTGCAGCTTTAAGCACTTAATAGATTCGGGTATTTGGTGAAAGCAACTCATCCTATCCTAATTGAGCTAACCCCGTGCAATCTGCAATCAACTCCTTGGGTACCTTTCCTGTAAAGTTGTTAAATGACAAATCTAGCGACCTCAAATCTTTCAGCCCACCAATGGAAGAGGGAAGATCACCTCTAAAAGAATTGTTGGAGATATTAAGATTTTTTAGATTCGGAAATATTTTTCCTATGTTTTCTGGAATCTCCCCATCGAATTGATTGTTTGAGATGTCTAAATTAACAAGATTTGTCACAAGATATGGAGGCAGATAAAATGGACCAACAAAGGAGTTGTTCCTAAGGTTTAAAACTCCAAGTTGAGCATTGCTTGCAAGATCAACTGCTTTCAATTGTTGTAGAGAATTAAAAAACTTTTGGAATACTGTTGAGATTGCAATTGGAGAGTGACAATATTTCCAACTTAGACAATGTAGTATTTTCCATATCTACATGCAGATTGTTGCTCTCCTTTTCACCGAAATTTGTCTCGCTTTCCATATTTCGCTTTCACCGAAATATTTCCCCATTGTTCCGCTATTCCTTCTTATTAGTCTTACATTAATATTTATGGGCTGAAGAAGAATATAATACGAGGTTCTTGTGGAATTCTTGATCTTAACATACACTAATTTTTCTTTTTTTTTTTAAAAAAAAAACCCAAAATTTCTTCGAAGAGTGAAGTAATCCATATAGGGATTACGTAAATAATTTCCTTAACAAGACTGATTAAAAGTCTCTTTGGGTAATTAATTATCATGCGGGCGTCATAGGTCACGATCATGCTTGTCGATGTGAGATAATTCATGAATATGATATAGGCTATCAATTTTTAAGAATCAATTTGATTGACTTTGTTGTTAAAATTTCACTTATGTTTGGGTGACTTGTGTTCTGGTTTGGTTTGCTCTGTTTTGGACTTGTTTCTGCTTTTGACTGCTGATTTAGCAGCCCCCTGTATTGTTCTCTCGCTTTCAATCAATATAATCTATTGGCCTTCCAAAAAAAGAAATCAATTCTTAAAAAATGCTTATTATTTAAGTGTGAAAGTTGAAAATTCATATAAATTAATTGGTGCAAAGATTTGTTCAATACTTCTCGAACTCTTGGTCATTTATTTTTCACGAAAGAAAACATAGAATTTTTGTTAAGGACATAATATTTTTTTGGGTACAAGTTAAGGACATAATATTTGGTACAAATTTAATTACAATATATGAGATCAACCCAGTGGTTAAAGCTTGGGACTTACGGGAGGTCCCGGATTCAAATCCTGGAATAGACGGGGTGGGATTATGGGAAAGGAGAGCCACAGATGGTGGAGATGAACAAGGTACATAACTTGATACAGATGAGCCAGCTACATGTAAAGATGAGTTGGATGGTGATGATGACATTGCACAACCAGATGCAGTGGGTATTGAGCACGGGAGCAACCACCCTCAGTTCCTCTCCCAACAAGTGGTATCAGAGCCTGGTTGAACTCGATCAGTGTGGCCCATGAGCACGATAAACCTGGTTGGTCGCACGCCAGGGGCGTGTGGCGTGCGATTGTGGAGTGTTCGTAGCTTGTACCACTCCAGGGGTTAAGTCTTGGATAGCCGGTAATTGGCTTAAGACTTGTCGGGTTGGGCCGCACGGGGAGAGATGAGGACTCACATGTAAATCGGGGGAAATTGTTAAGGATTTACATGTGAGGGAAACATCCCACATCATAAAGAGATGGGTTGTTTGAGTGACATATATACATGAAGGACCCAAGAAACCATCAGTCTAGACTTTTCGGTTTAGTTGGTGTCCGACATGTATATGGGCTACTCGGTGGGCCTTGGACTCTGACAAGGCCCGGATTCCTCTCCCAACATACTCTTGGTCAAGAAACACTAACCTTTAACCATTATTTATAAAAATTATATAATTTAAAATAAATTTTAAAAATTTAGTGTTTGTTGACTAAGAGAGTGGATAGGAGACGGAGGGAGTAATCATTCTTCTCGATCACGAAAGAGGCAGTGCAATGATTACTTTAGCATGGCACTAATAATGCTGTGTGAGTAATTGGCCGAATGGAAAAAACTTCACCGCCGGACATCCTCGGTAAATATACTACATTTCATTAATTACGCATTTGCAATGGAATTAAAATTAAGAATAATTCATTAATTTTTGCTGTAATAATTAATGTTGCAGAGTTTACTTTCACTCATGTGCACACCGTAGCGGTGGTAGATAAAAATGGGCATGATACATGCACAGTACCGAGCGGTGCTCAGATATTCCAGACGGGAAATGACAATGTCACACTCGTCAAGGGAGAAAACTATTTCATCTGTAGTATTCCTGGCCACTGCGCCATGGGGATGCAGCTAGCCAGTCAATGCTGCATAGTTTATGTTGTTGGCCGAATTTTATACTTAGTATGTATATGTATCTGGAAACATGCAAAGGGATGCTTTGATTAACATAATAATAACAACAATAAAACATTTTTCGGAATTCTCTAGATTAAAACATATAATCTTGAGAATATGGATTCATATTGTCCTCCTAATAACACAAGGCAGGTTTTTATTAGTACAAATACAAACAAAGTTCACTTCAAAGACAAAAGCTCACAAAATAGAAAAAACGGGTTTTTATGAAGTTAATTTCTGACCAATCTAATGATAATAGATAAAAAGGTAAACATAGTAAAAACAGGAATTAATAAAATCTTCAATGAAATTGAACCACCTTCTTCGCCAATAAGCATTGATGTAGAGGATGGTTACGAATCCCAGCAAGACCATGATGTAAGTTGCAGCGAGACTTGCAAAGAAAGAGATTCGATCAACTTCTTGCCATTTTTCTTCACTCTGATCAACTGAAGCTCCCGATTGCCCTGGCTCATCATCTTCATCATCAACGCTCCTTGTGCAGCTTTTAGGTAATGGTTTCGCACAAAGAAATGGATTTCCCTCGTAACTGGTTCCATCAAATGTGCTCAATTGTGGTACATCTGGAATTTTTCCTGATAAGTTGTTATGCGCAACACTGAATGCCCCCAAAGAGTGTAGTCGGGTCAAGTCGAATGGAATTTGCCCGCTCAGATTGTTGTAGGAAAGGTCCAAACTCTCAATCTCAGATAGGTTTGAGAGTGAAATTGGGATGGATCCAGTTAAATGGTTGTGGGATAAGTTTAGTGCACGAATGGAAGATAAATCTCCAATGCTACAAGGAATTGTCCCTGTCAAATTGTTGCCTGATAGATCCAGCCCAGACATGTATTCTAAAATGCCTCCCTTATAATGCATAAGCAAATATTTGGTGGTAAAGTCAATCTCATCAACTTGAAGGTTAATCATGGAAGAAGAGAAATCTACACTGTACTCCTTGTGAAGATAATTATCGGATACATACGTAAACGAGAAAACATAGTAACCGATGGCTTCAAAATCCTGATTCAAGTATCTAGAGACACCTCCAGGGAACATGCTCCCAAAGGTGAAATTATTGAAACATGAAGGAATTGAGCCAGAAAAGGAGTTGTGGGAAAGATCCATCATGCTTATGTATTTTAAATCACACAAGTGCTCTGGGATCGGACCACTCAAACCGTTATTTGCTAGCATTAGTATTCTTATGTTGGGAATTCCAACTCCAACCAGCTCCGCCGGAATGCTACCAGACAATCTATTATTTCTAAGGTTTAACATTCTAAGTTGGGTTGAGTTGAGAAGAGCAGCATGTATTGATCCTGTGAATCTATTCCTTTCCAAATTAAGAGCCATTATCATGTTTGAACCAAAGCAAGAAGGTAATGGCCCAGAAAAGAAGTTATCAGAAAGGTCTACCACTCGTACAGAACTCCTTAGATTTTGTCCACATGGATAGTGTCCTTCAAAAGAATTATGCTTCATGTTAAGTAACCCCAAGCTTGAGTCCAAATTAGCAAACGATCTGGGAATTATTCCTGTCAAGTTGTTATTGCTGACGTCCAACAAGATGAGTCTTTCCAACAATTTGAAGTTCACATTTGTCAGGCTTCCCGTGAAGTGATTGTTATTCAACCTTAGAAACAATAAATTACTCAAGTTGAAGTGAGCAGAAAATATTTGGCCACTAAAATTGTTATCAGATAATATTAAAGCTGCCAAGTTGGTGCAATCTGCAACCAACTCCTTGGGTACCTCTCCTGTAAAGTTGTTAAATGACAAATCTAGCGACTCCAAATCTTTCAGCCCACCAATGGAAGAGGGCAGATCACCTTCAAAAGAATTCTTGGAGAAATCAAGATTATTTAGATTAGGAAATATATTTCCTATATATTCTGGAATCTCCCCATCAAATTGATTGTTTGAGATATCTAAACTAACAACATTTCTGACAAGATATGGAGGCAGATAAAATGGACCAGCAAAGGAGTTGTTCCTAAGGTTTAAAACTCCAAGTTGAGCATTGCTTGTAAGCAACCAGGTGGGGAACTTTCCCTTTATCTTATTGTGAGAAAGATCAACTGCTTTCAACTGGTGTTGAGAATAAAAAACTTTTGGAATGCTCTTGAGATTGCAATTGGAGAGTAATAATATTTCCAACTGAGACAATGCAGTATTTTCCATGTCTACATGCAGATTGTTGGTCTCCTGCTCACCGAATCCTGTCTCCCTTCCAAGTATGACTACTTTGAGCTTGGAGGAGTATGCTTTTTGGTTGAAAGAGAGCATGCCTTGAAAGTAGTTTTGGCTAACATCTATGTACTCCAGAGATGTCAAGCTTGAGAATAAATCGGAGGAAATGTTCCCACTGAATTGGTTTTGGGAGAGGTCTAGAAGTTTAAGAGAAATCGAATTGTTTAAGCATGGGGGAAGGTTTCCTTCGAAGCTATTACTGCTAAGAACCAACTCTTGAAGAGAAGTTGACAATAAATCGCAAGAGATGGTCCCTCTGAATAGATTCCAAGCGAGGTCAAGAACTTTAAGAGAAGTCAAATTGTTTAAGCATGGAGGAAGGGTTCCTTCAAGATTATAATTAAAGCTAAGATCCAACACTTGAAGACTCTTCAATTCATACAATCCTGCAAAAGGGAATCAACAATTTGGAACTCTATCCCCAATTGCAAGCTTCTAGACGTTTACCATAAGATTTTACTTAATCGAGACAAGATTTTATATATATATGTACCTGTTAATGGAAAGGTTCCGTTGAGATAATTACCCCTTAGATTAAGCACCTCTAAATTGGTAAGCTGATCCAAATCTGTATCAAATGAAAAAAAAAAAAAATTGAGACAATCAAAATTCTCTTTCTTTTTAATTTCGCTTTTTTTTTCTTCAATAAATTTTGGTTATTGTAAGAAGAAGCTCAAATATCTAATATATTTATGTAGCAATACTCTATTGCATATTGCACACTTACCATGCGCAAGCGCAATAAGAGGGCCTTCCAAGATGTTGTATGATAGGTCAACATATGCAAGGGACGGAAGTTCCCTTAAAGCCTTCATTATACCTTTGTTGAATCTGTTTTGACTGAAATCTACATATTCCAACTTCCTCAGCTTACCCAAAGCTTTTAAATCTAAACAATGATAAATTGCAATTATTTTTTTTTTGTGGCCACAAAGAAAGAGAATGATAAAGCAATTAAAGATGGATATTATTTAATCAAATAATATACTTTTTTTTTTGCTACATAATCAAATAATATACTAGATATATGAATATTGTAATGGAAAGTACTAAAGTGGGTAATGTTAATTAATAAATATATATAAAGTATCTTAAAATAGAAAGATGACATATATTTGAGAACAGAGGAAACCATTGCACAAAAACTAAACGTGCATGCCTTGCTCGGATATGGATCCTTCAAACCGATTAGATCGAAGATTCAAATTCTTAAGGGATGTGAGTGCACTCAAAGATGGCAAGATGCTATTGGTAAAGCTGTTATTAGTAATATCCAATTTCACCAGCCGCTGTAATCTCGAAAAGCTACTATAACCTGCAAAAAATACACATATAAAAGATTAATTAATTAATTATTAGTTAAGTTTTGAAATTTATAAATATATTAAAATCTTAAAAATCAACACAAGACTTTGATTTACAAATTTGTACCTGCAGTTGCATTCCAGTCAGGAAGGCGATTGGAGGACAAATCGAGAATCCTTAGCTGCTCAAAAGATAGAAACAGTGAAATTTGGCTCCAATTGGCTGAAGGATTAACGATTGCTGCTTCGCCAAGCTTTAAGTGGTGGAGGGACAGCTCAATCACGTGACCTGTGGTGGAATTGCACGTGACCCTCTCCCATGAACAACAGTCACTCTCTGGATCATGAATATTCCAGGAGGAAGGAAGAAGAGAGTCATTGGAGTGTTCATCAACAAAAGCCTTCTTCAACTCTAGCAAAGCCTTTCGTTCTTCTTCCAAGCAGCCGTTGCATCCTTCCATTTCCATAAAAACCAAAATGATGAAACTTAACACTAACAAATATTTCCCCATTGTTCCGCTATTCCTTATTATTAGTCTTACATTAATATTTATGGGCTGAAGAAGAATATAATATGAGGTTCTTGTGCAATTCTTGATCTTAACATACACTAATTTTTTTTAAGAACACCCAAAATTTCTTCGAAGAGTAAAGTAATTCATATAGGGATTACGTATATAATTTCTTTAACAAGACTGATTAAAAAGTCCTTGGGTAATTAATTATCATGCGGGGCGTCATAGGTCACGATCATGCTTGTCCATGTGAGATAATTCATGAATATGATATAGGCTATCAATTTTTAAGAATCAATTTGATTGACTTTGTTGTTAAAATTTCACTTATATTTGGGTGACTTGTGTTCTGGTTTGGTTTGCTCTGTTTTGGACTTGTTTCTGCTTTTGACTGCTGATTTAGCAGCCCCCTGTATTGTTCTCTCGCTTTCAATCAATATAATCTATTTGCCTTCCAAAAAAAGAAATTAATTCTTAAAAAATGCTTATTATTTAAGTGTGAAAGTTGAAAATTCATATAAATTAATTGGTGCAAAGACTTGTTCAATACTTCTCGAACTTTTGGTCATTTATTTTTCACGAAAGAAAACATAGAATTTTTGTTAAGGACATAATATTTTTTTTGGTTACAAGTTAAGGACATAATATTTGGTACAAATTTAATTACAATATATGAGATCACATCACTATGTCATGGGCTTATACTTTCCAAGTCAACACGTCTAGTAAGTACTCTACTAAGTTTTCTCATTGTAAATTTCATCACACTTTCGAGGAAAAGGATCCATAACTAATCCCTAAGAGGTCGTTTGTTGCTTTCCATGGAATAACTCTCCGTAGGAGAGTGATTCTTGGGAGAGTGATTCCAGAGAAAGTAACTCTAGGGGAAGTAACAATTAAATTCCATGGAGAATAGTTTCGATGATTTGGTTTATCAGCATTTTCCTTGGAAAATAATCCAATTTTAATGATATTTACATTTTCCATGGGTGAGAAAAAACTTTCCCTACCCCCTATATGGGAAAGTATTCTCCCATCTAGCAAGGAAAGTAGGTGCCCTACAAGGTGCCCTTAAAATTATTTTCCCATCTAAAATTATCAAAACAAACAATGGAAAGTGTTTTCATCCTATTACTTTTCCAGGAAAGTAAGCAAAACAAACACACTCTAAATCTAAAATCTACAATTTACACAAATTCTAGAACACAAGTCACCACATGAACAAATTGGTCTTTTTTAAGGTAATTGAATAGTTAATAGATTAATTTTTTAAAATTTTTTGTATTAATTTTATTTTAATTTCAGTTTATAGACACAATGACCTTCGAAATATCACCAGAGGAACAAAATGACCCTTGAACTTTCAATTGGGACAATTATGCCCTTAAATTATCAATTTTGGGACAATTTAGCCCCTCATTGAATGGACTTCGGTCAAATGAAATAAAAGAAGTAAATGACTCCAAATTGATAGACAAAATAACCCTCAAATTTTGACATAGAAGGACAAAATAACCCTCAAACTTTGACAAAATAGGACAAAATGTTCTTTGAAGAGGTTTAATTGTTCCAAATAAAAGTTAAGAGGTCATTTTGTCCCTTTTGTGATAGTTCAAGGGTCATTTAGTCTATTAAGCCTTTTAATTTTCCATTTATTAAATGTTTTACCAATAAATGCTTTTTCATTTTTACTATGTATTAGAGAATCAAACTTTTATTATCTATAGAGCATTTGAATATCCTATATATGTCCAATTTGAATGTATGTCTATACTTTGCATTACAACAAACAAAGCAAGCAGTTAGCAGAAAAAACATATCTCAGTTTCATTTGATAATATACACATAAGTAGAAAAAACTTTAGTCAAATTCAATATTTAGAAGCATGTTTATTTGTTTGTTTGTTTTTTTGGTTGTTTGGTATGTAGGTTTTTTAGGGTAATTTCTTAGTTTGGGTTGGATTCTCATTTAGATATTTGGACATATAGAGATTTATTTTGATTGTAATGAGATTTCACTTGTACTTCTAAAAAAAAAAATCAATATTTAGAAGATTAAACCATGCGAATACAAATTAAGAAGGATGAAAAAGGGAAAGAGATGAATCAATAATATATCCAATAGTATGTCAACATTATGTAAGAGCAAATATGGTACAGAAAATCCAAAATTTAGCAAGTTTTACAACTTTGAGAGTTCTTAAGATCTTCCCTAACAAGTTCGAACTTCGAAGAGCATGTGACTTGGCAATTAGCAAATACAAAGTGAATCAATGGAGATTCTCCTTGGCCCAACCATTTCTCCACAAAAGCTGTACACCATTATATAAATTACATGTTGAGCAAGAGCAACAAATGAGTGTAATAATTAGGAAGTTGATTGTTGAGCTATCTAGGCCATACGCACCTCTCTTACTTACAAACCATACTGTCTTAAAGCTTATGGTTTTGACATATATATATTACTTAACAGAACCAAAAAGACTCTAGAACGAAGGACTTTGAAGATAGACGCACCGTATGAGTTCACTTCTGTTAGAAAACCATATATACAGTTAACAAATGAAATAATTTAAAGGTACAATGGGGTAGTATCAATCAATCTCCCCTGAGTTCAACTTTCTAAAGCTGTAAAATAACCTGATCAACAATACAATACCAACTGCAAACAAAAAGGATTTATGCATGGGAACAAATCAAGCATATGAGATTTGAAAGTGTAAATAAGTGAAAGGAGAAGCAAAGGATTCAAATCAGTTACAAAGGAGCATCTTTGCAACTATAGCTTTAGATAGAATCCATGTTTGAAATGCTCTATACATTATTCAACTACGTAGAAAATATTTTTGTATACCTGCTCAAACCTATCCGAGTAGCATGACAATTCTTCTGCAAATCCTAAGTTCTTGTGAATTTCCTGTTCAATCTCAATGGTAATTGAAACTTGCTTGAGTCATGAAATTGATAAACAATATTTTAAAAACCTGTAAATACTTTTGAACCATGCTTTAAGTACCTGTCAAAAATCACAACAAAATTTATATTGAAACTTACATCCCAAACATTACATTTCAGCATTGCAAGTTGAAATTAATTATGGTCACCTATTGAGTAATTACCATGAAAATTTTCAATCAAAATAAAGTGAATAATTAATTAGAATATCCAATACATCAATAACACACACAAGATATACCTTCATTTGTATTTACTGCAACAATGCTATCTGATATGTTCTGCAAAACCCTGTTATAGCAGAATTATTAAGGATGAATCAGCAAATTATGTCATCGGAGTTTGTCTTGCATTTTTTGTTCTTTTTTATGTTAGAATTAAAAATGGAAAAAAAGGGTTAACGAGTATAATTTCTTCACCCTCCAGCACTTCATGGGTTACATAGTCCATTGGAAAAAATGATGTTGCTTGCAAGATTTCCAAGTACAGATTTTATATATCCTGAAAATTAATTATAATTGAAACATTTTTACTTTGAAGTTCATAGTCAGAAAAGGAATATAGGAAATTTGAAGGGGAAATAAGGTAGAAATTAGAATCCAAGTGAATTATCAAAAAAAAGAAAAGCTTATACATGCCCTCCAAACTCTGTTGTGATCCATCCAATGCTCACAACTTTGCCAAGAATATCAGTTCCTTCTGGTGCTTCATCAATGGCATTGCATGTATGACTAACAAAAAAGTCATATGATCCAGCTGATCAAAGTAAATACACAGGCGTAAGTCATACGATCCAAATCCAAGGATGCATATCTCACTCACACTTAACTATAAAAGTGGGTCATTTCAATTGACTCATTCTGCGTAGGTTGAGGCTTTGAATTTGTTTGGTTGGGAGCCACTTTTCTGAGTTGTTCCCTTCTTTCTCTGCTTTCTCAACAATTTTAGGCTAAATAATAGCTTTCAACCTATTTATTTTCTCCTCTAAAATTCAAAACCAAAAGCAAAAGCAAAAACAAAGCAAACAATGTCATGTTCTTTTGATTTACCTCAAGAATTGTTTGCAGAAATCCTTGTGAGGCTGTCAATTCAAGACGTGGTAAAATGCACAGGCGTTTGCAAGTCATGGAACTCTACTATCAAAAACCCAATCTTTATTTCAACCCACCTGAGCATGAAAAAAACCATCTCTTTCAACAACCGCCTCCTCCTTTTCCGGTTATGCACTACTCAGACAAAACTAGGCTCCTCCGACCCTGAGTGTGTAGAGCACTATTCTCTACGTTTCGACAATGAAAAAGTTGATGAATATAAGAAGCTTCACTTCCCTGCCAACGAGTTTCAAAGCACCGCCAGATATTGTTTCCGTGTCGCCGGTTCCTACAATGGGTTAGTTTGTTTAGTTGACGATGAGATGGGGACTTACGATGATAATTTCATTCTTTGGAATCCCAGTATCCGGAAAGCCGTACGGACTGCTAGACCCACTGTTACATTCCGTTCTCATGGTCCCTTTGATGCCTTTGTTGGTTTTGGGTTTGATTCAGAAACCAGTGATTACAAATTGTTAAAATTTGTTCAGTTGGACGATGAACAAGTCAAAGTTCGTGTTGAAGCTGAAGTGTACTTGTTACCTTTCGTCACCACTTTGTGGAAAATCATTAGATATGAATATGTTAGATACCTGAGACTCGATTGGTGAAGGTGAAATAGTATCTCTCCCCAAAAAAGCATGTTTTTTTTTACCACCGCACAAAGAAAATATTTTGTTGCGAATGAACAAGATATTGAGGAATTGTCCATACGTAAAATCATAATTATTGATACGGGCCTTTTCCACATAAAAAGGGAATCTTTTGTTACAATAGAAGCAGAAGTGATGTGGATTATTCAAGAATCGAAGTCATTTGCTTTATAAAAAGAAGATCGTTAACTTTGAACCGTTGGAAAAGGATCACTGATATTGCTCCTAGCTATGGTGTTAGTTTTCCTGCTATTCGAAGAACCTATGGGAATAGCTTTGTCAATGGAGCATCCATTTGCTTGCTTATGATAGGAAACGTGACAAAGTTAGAAACCTAGTTTTGGCGTTTGATGTGTCTAAAGAAGTTTTTAGTGAGATGGCATTGCCGGAGTATTTGAGCAATGATTATACGAGGCTGGTTGACTCAGAGATTCTAATATATCCGCAATCCTCAATTGCAGTAATGACAAATGATCATCTCAAAATCCATTATTTGTGGGTGATGAAGGAGTATGGAGAGCATCATCATGGACAAAGGTGGCGGTGGAGTTGGGGGAAAGGGTGTCAAGAGCGCTGTTTTTTAGAAAGGAAGAAGAAGTATTCGTGGTAACGGAAGCCCGACGGATTGCTTCACTTGATATAAACAGCCAACATTTTGAGAATGTTGGGATGGGGTTACGTCAATTGGGACATGGATAAGGTACCCTGTTGTTGATAGTTTTGTGGAGTCTAGTCTTACCAGACAAACGCACTCCTTTGTGCTATGTGATTGATGAGTCGGGCGGAACGGAGGCACCCCCTTCCCCTCAGCAAAGTTTTATGTGGATGTGTTTTATTCTTTCTTTTTATCTTTATCTTTTTCTTTATGTTCTTTTTATGGTTTATTTAAAGGTTACCCTTTTTCAAGCCTGGTTGGCCTATAAGGCTCGAATCCGATAACTTGCTTAAAGGAAACAAGTATTAAACTATTTGAACCAACCACTTGTTGGTGTGGATGTGCATTCTTTCAAAAAAAAATGGTAAAATCAATCCGAAGCAATGTATTACAAGAGTCTTCATTTTTAATTTTTGCTTAACCGGATCTATTTATTAAATATTAAAATTGTCATAGTCAAAGGTTGGCATGCATATATTCATGCAAGGTAACAAGCATAGCCTGCCTTTATTTTTTTTAAGGTATACAAGTGAAATGTCATTACAATTAAAATAAATCTCTATATGACCAACATTCGATGAGGAATCAACTTAAACTAAGAAATCTTATATAAATTACTATCTACAAAAGAAACAAAAAAATAAACTAAACTCACATTCCGTGAGACTTGAACCTAGTAACCTCACAATTCAAGCATAATGCACCTATATAATTGAGCTAACTACTTGGTCCAAGTCTTATCGGCTAAATCGATTTTCCGTGAAGCTGGTATTGGGTCAATTCAAACTAACGTTTTCTCTTCGTTATCCGCAAGACGCTTCCTTAATCCATTTCACACTCACCAACAAGGGGTTGGATCAAGTGGTAAGCGGCCTGTTCCAGCTTAAGTAGGTCTCGGATTCGAGACCTTGCGTACGCAGCTGCCCCTGTTCTCATCCACCATAACCAGGTGCGCGACGCGGGTCGGATCCGGATTAGTCAGGGCGCCCTGGATACCGGATGGGATACCAAAAAAAATCCATTTCACACTCCAAATAATCACCAAATTTGTTAATTTCTAGTTTTTTTTTGTTTGCCCAGTTAATGTATTTTACAAAATGGTTTTCGAATTCCCAGAGTTGGTCTGACTTTTGTTTGCATTATTAAGCCAATTAGGCTGGCTTAAACCTTCG